>JAUZST010005758.1:0-15321 GCA_034779995.1 Parotocinclus haroldoi | reverse complement strand
AGTTAGTTTGTTAGAGGTGTTAGGAGAGGAGGTGCTCTTTGAAGAGCTCTGTCTTCAGGAGTTTCTTAAAGATAGCGTTCGTTGGAGGAGCGCAGCGGCCGGGAGGTAGCATAAGCCTTCAGGAGTGAGTGCAGGTGAGTGCAGGGTTCAGGCGTCAACCCTGAGCAGCAGCTGAAGCTGTTGAAGCTGTTCTGTACTGAGGAACGGGCTTATCGTTCTCGAAGACAGGGTGACCATGGTCTTGAATTCCCTAAGTTCTCCGGAAAATATTTAGTTCCGATTATTGCTTAGCAGTGAGGTCATACCAGGTACTGAACGCGGTTATGAATTGATTTATGATGCATCTCGAGGCACCCTTTTTTTTTTTTTTGCCCATACGGGATTGACATTTTCTCACAGTGATTGCATGACCTCTTTGGTCTTTGGTTTTGATCTCATGTTTAGACCCAGAGGTATCTGACCAAATAATGAAAACACCTTTTCTGGCGTCCACATTTACTTGCGAATGGATTTTGGCTGTTTGCAGAGTCGCACAGAGTTGTCCGTGTTCGATGCGCATCGTAAGGAAAATGATCGAAATCTGAAATCTACCGTAGAGTTTGTAAATCACTCGGCTCTGTCTGAGTTGGGCGGAGGCTTTGACAGGGCTTCCACACTTCCGAGTTCCACCTTGCTCTTTCATTCATCAACATCGCTTTGTCGATTCACGTCTAAAAAATTGCGGCGCAAGTACGCGTTTTTTTTTTTTTAATGCCATGCCTACCGGTAAGACATATGTCCACATAGTTGTGCCGCTCAGAGATTTGTAGTATTGGATCAAAGGTTCACAAACTTTCAAGCGCCACTGTATGGGTTTCCCTCGTCTTTGAAGCTCGTCAGATGCTCCAGAGTCTCAGCTGTCCTTGGGGTTAGGGCTGGGTCAGCCGTATCGCGTGACACTGACCATGGGTGCCCCTGCATCTCGCTGTGTCTGTGCGAGTTTCATTGAAATTGGGTCGGATTCTTGCTGGGTGAAAAGCATGCGGGTTTTGCTTCACAGTTCACTCCGTTCTTACCAGTTCTTTCTTAAATCCTTGTTAAAGCAAGCTTTATTATATCAGACGCAAATGTGTCTTTTTGATCTTTGCCTTAATGTCCAATTTGTAATTTATGTGTCTTACATCAAGAGCGCGTCTCCCGTTTGGACATGACTCATGTGAGAGGATGTGTGAAGTGGCAGCAGGAGAGATACTGTGTGTAGTGTTTGTGTGTGTGTGTGTGCGTGTGCGTGTGTGTGTGTGTGTGTGTGTGTGTGTGTGTGTGTGCGCGCAAGAGAGATAGAGTGGGTGAGGGGTGTGTTTGAAATGATGGAGCAGGTGGTTTTTGTGAGTGGGCTGGGGGAAGGGGGAAGGGTGTTAATGTCTTGATAGTGTGTGTGTGTGTGTGTGTGTGTGTGTGTGAGTGTGTGGGGGGTGGGGAGGGGGGGTAAGTTGAAGGGTTAGGGTGGGTTATCCTAGTTTACATATCATTGGGAGGACCAAATATCGCCACGAGGACAGAACAACCTGACGTTTATTTTTTAAATGTTTTTTTTTTTTTTTTTTGCTCTTGAACGAAAACACCGATTTGGTGACGTTCAGGCGCAGGGTCGATTATCTGCAGCGCGTAGGTCGTACGTAGGTAGCGCGTACGTAGTCTGCGTGTTCGTGCAGAAGAAGCGAGAAAAGTGTGTGTGCGATACCCTAATCAGGGATCACAGTAGAAGGACAATCTCTCGAGGGTCTTCGGGGGCAACGACTGGACGGTGTGTGAAATGTTTGACTTTAGGACGTGGAGAACCTGCTTTTCTCCTCGTGTGTTGCGTTGTATCTTTATAAGAGCGTGTGAGGATGTGATTTTGTGATAACTTTATCAGACCCCAGACACTCCAACACAGAGCATGTGCTCCCATGGCACGGATTTACAAAGGTTACAACCGACAACCGTCCGAGCGTGAAATGCCCCCAAGGTTTTGAGGGTGCCATCGCTCTTTTCCTAGCTCTCCCGTAAGCGCCGTGATGTCGAAACATTCCGGGTTAAAGACGTGCGATAACGTCGCTGTTCAACGGACCGGTGAATTCGTTAGGAATGTAAATTACTGGACACAGCGATGAAAATAAGTAGACCGGCTTAAACACCCTCTTTAATCAATATAAGAAACTCCCGATTTCGCGTCCGGCGTGCTTAAGGTAATGACAGCGGTGAGCACGAATGACGTTTGCTAGGCAACAAGCCTGTGCCGCGAAAACGTTATAAGTAATCCCGGAGAGGTGTAGCAGGCTCTTTGTGAGTGAAGATCTGCACATGAATAGAGATGTATTGCATAATGCATATCAATACAATGCATTCCAGCACAATGCATCCCAGAACAATGCATTCCAGCAGCATACTGTCTGCAGGGTGCATTTCTGGAAGGCTAAGCCCTAATCAGCCCAAGAGAAAGCAGCGTGTTTAGGCAGACAACAAGCTTTTAAAAGTTCCTCTGTCTGAAAGCGGTGCCAGGTGGAAACGGGCTTTCTGAAATTCGTTCTGTTTGCAGTGCGGGTATCCCGGAACCCTTATTTTGTTGCTGTTAAAACGACTTTAACTAAATTAAAACTACTATCAAAACATGTCTCTTCAAAACCATGCATGGTTTCATTCAGTTTAATTCCAAATCATTTGATTAATTTGGGGTTGACTCTAACCGGAACGTCAGGCTGCACTGAAGATATGTCTTGAGTATCGTAAGTGTTTTTGGCATGGAAACGGCTCTGCATGCCTAAAGAAATGTGCGAGACTTTCTGTGAAATTGCCGGCGAACGGAAGTCCAACAACAATGTGGATTTCCAGCCCACGCCGTCAGTGCCAGCCCAATGAAAAGCCAACATGACTGCACGCTCCATGTTGGTGCAGCGACACTTGCTTCCCACCTGCTGCGTAGAAGCTCAGCTCAAGCAGTTTTATACACGTGTTTTTCCGTACCGTTTAGTCCATTCATCTATGCGGGCTTTTTTTGCCCTTGTACCGTGTTAACGCCCGTTTGTGACGAGGTGCCACGGTCTCGACACTCAGCATAAACTTCAGTGGAATTACAGTCAACAAAGTGTTTATACGCCCTAAAAAGGGCCTAAAAACAGTCTGAGTGGACCGCTGAAACAATTTCTGGCCAATAACAAGGTAGCTGCTTATTTTGTTATTTATTTTATTACTAACTTAAATATTATTATTGATTTCAATTATGTCATTTACTTACTTTTACCATGACTTCAATATGCTTTCAAGTGTTTACTTATTGAACGTCCGGGCCACCCACGGAGGTCGGGTCCCCTTTTTGAGTCTTGGTTCCTCCCAAGGTTTCTTCATGCTACTTTCAGGGAGTTTTTTCCTTGCCACTGCCGCCCCAGGCTTGCTCCGTTTGGGATCGTATAAGCTTGTAAAGCCGCTTTGAGACAATGCTCCGATATAAAACGAGCTATAGAAATAAATGTGAATTGAAGTGAATCGCTGGGCACAGGGAGTGACATTGGAAGGATAATCAGCTGTTTTGCAAAAACGAATGGCAAGAGACGGCTCATATCTAGATCTAAGAATGTTAAAGCTACTAGTCGCATAAGCGTTCCCCCCAGGGCACAACTTCTGCTAATGCCTTTTAAACTAAGTGTACTGACTGATCCTGGGGCAGCGCCCAATTCGTAACTTAATTGTCCATTACACACGCACAACTGACTTCTAAATACAACCCGCGGGGACTCGAGATTGCAACATATCTCATTATCAAGCTTAGCTCACATGTTTAACGGGCTCAGCAACGAATCTTATACCTCAGCAAGTGAGAGTAAGATATTATTGTTGTTATTATGTTGTTGTTATATTTTTGTAGTATGTTGAGATTGCTATTGTATTCCAATCATAACTGAATTGAATCGTGAGCTGCCTGATGATTCCCATGCCCACAGTGGGGTGAGCTGGGTGGACCTGGAGAAGTCCTGTAAGGAGGAATGTTCTCATGCCCTGCTCTGTGTTAATAAATAAGTATAAAAACTCCTAAGTATTGTTTGATTGCCAGACGGACGTTGTACTAAGTACGTACTACATAGGTGCCAATAAATGTCCCATGTATTTCATTCTCACCCTGATTATACTATACAGTTTTATTTTCTGTCTTTTTTTTTCACTGCTTGGTAAACCAAGAAAAGGACTCTCGCAACTTTTTTTTTTACCCGCCTTTACCAGGGGTGCCAATCGTTGTGGAGGGGACTGTACAGTTAATGAGCACTGCCTGAATTTTGGCTCAGGGAAAAAAAAAACAAAAAAAAAAAAAAAAAAAAAACAGCGTTCAACGTTATTATTTGCCAGGCAGCGTCTGGCAACTGCTGCAAGCCTCTTTGTAAAACTGGATCCCCGCAGTTTACTCATGAAGCGTAACCACAAATCTGTACAAAATGACAAGGCTGCCAAGTGGGCTAAGCTAAATTCTTACAGCACAGCTTGAGAGAGTAGGAGTCGGTTATATAAACTGGAGCCTCTGAGTAGTGAAAAGTAAACGTTTAAAGCACTTTAAATATTAAGCGTGCTCTCTCTGATGTTCCCAAGATATGCGAAATGTGGGCGGCGTTGTTGTTTGCGCGTGTACAATGCAGGGGTTGCAGGTGGTTGCCGTTTTTAGCCCCTGAATGTTTCTGGAATGTGGAATTTCTTACTGGAGACAGCCATCTTCAACATTTGTCGCATGTGCTACCCGACAGTTCGCCACATATCGCTTCTGCAATGCTACAGTAGGCGCTTAAATATCTTACTGCTTGCATTTTGATTTTTTTTTTGGTTGTTTTTTTTTCTCGAGCGCGGCATAGTCACCTGTTTGCCTCATATCACGTGGCTTGCTGCCTGCTTATATAAGTACAGACCTAAGAAACTTGGAAGTATGAACCACAGATAGCAGTTCCTACTAGCATAGACCACTTAAAGCCTCGAGGGACCTCTTAAAGCACCGATAACACAGAAATAGAAATAAATTAGTATGAACCTTCAGCGTGCTCTGAAGCTTTTAACTGTCTCTGACACGTTACAGAAGGTACATGGTTCAGATCCCACCACTGCCACGATCTAAACCCACAGCTACACGGATTATGAGGTTGTTTGGTGCGTTAGCTGCTCTGGATATGTGTGCTCTGGTATTCATTGCGATGAAATGATGACCTGTAATGCATCAAGGCATTGGAAAAAGATATTTCGCTCTTCACCATGTAGGCAAATTACCGAATGTGAGCAAACTGGGAAAGGAAACTGTTTCATTATATCTTTATCTCCTCTGGTGAGAAAAAAAGTTTTTTTTTATCTGTATTACTGCATTAAAAATGACAAATTTCCACACATTAGATTTCCACGCAGGTCCTAAATGAGAACCAAATTAAACAAGTGAGACAAAATGTTATGCCTGATCGTTTATTTGTTGTGGAAAATAACCCAATATTATTATAATATCTGTGTAATGTTATATTTTTTTTTTTTTTGCTTTCAGTGTCTGGTGTGAAACCCTTGCAGGGAAACTGCAATTAAACATTTCCAGTAACTGCGGATCAGATTTTTACTCGGAGGATTTTTAGCCTTAGCTTTAGCTCTGGCATGTTGTCACGAAAGGCGGAGGGAAACGCGACGGGCGGGGAATAGGAAAGTTTGTTGTAACTGAATAGACAGAAAGTAAACCAGAAATACACATAACGGGACGACAGGTGGGTAGGATCAATGGCTGAGAGTCCGGGTCCAGAAGGTCCAGGGTTCAAATCCAACCTCTGCCAAGCTGCCACAGTTGGGCCCTTGAGCAAGACCCTTTTCCCACAACTGCATGCATTGTAAGACTGTATTAATTGTAATTCGCCCTTGATAAGGGTGCCTGCTAAACGCTGTAAATATAAAGGGAAATGTGCCCACTCACACCTGATTTTTGTCCCATTAATTAAAACACATCAAGTCAAATTTATTTCCGTACCACTTTTTACAACGGAGCATCGTCTCAAATCAGCTTTACGATCTTATACGATCTTAAAAGGCCGATCCCAAACGGAGCCAGCCTGGGGCGACAGTGGAAAGGAAAAACTCCCTGAAGGTAGAAGGAAGAAACCTTGGGAGGAACCAAGATTCAAAAAGGGACCCGTCCTCCATGGGTGGCCTGGATGTTCATTAAGTAAATTCTGAAAAGTATATTAAAGTAATAGTACGGTGAAGTAAATAAAAATTTTTTTTATCAACAATAATATTTAAGTTAGTAATAAAATAGATTTTAGGTGGGAGGTGTTACGAGATGTGGTGGTTTTTTGGTAGGACCCAAGTATACAGGATAGACGTAGGGAACTAATATAGAACAACTGAACTCCTGAACACAAAAAAACAAAAGGATAAAGGGGCGTGCCGATTGTGTTGCATCCCGACTGGGAGCAATGCGCAAACTGATCGCGAGAGGGCGCCGTGGGGCCAAGGGGGCAGCTTGCTGAGAGCAGGATGTGGGGCGTCTCCCAAGTGACGAGGCACGGAGGTAGTCCGAACGCCAGAGGGCGAAGGTGAGCTCAAATGCACATGTAGCGTGGGAAAGCCACGTATAATTCACACGCGCAGCCGGGTGGCCGCTCTATTCAGGGCGCGTCTCATTTCGAGAGGGCAGCCGACTAGAGGGAGGCTCAAAAGACTGCAGAAGACGCCAGGGGGTGAGCGTGAGCTCGGGCGCACGAGAGGCGCGAAGAAGCCAAGCTGGGGCGCGTCCCATTCAGGACGAGCAGCCGGCTAGAGCGAGGCTCGTTCAGTACCGACGGCATAGGAACGTGAGGGAGGAGCGCACGAGTACGGGACGGGAAAACCCTCAAAGTGCCCCTAAAAAACTAAAATACCTTGGGGGTTCCCCCCCATACACGTCCTTCGGCACTAAAAGCCCCCGTAACGTTACCACTATCCCTAAAGGAGCGCGTAAGGGCGCGAGTGCGCTGATGTTCGGGAGCACGTACCGAACGGTGATTGAATGATGATGGCCTGGCCCTGAACAGCGCTAAATCCCACGCCTATGTAGCACGAGAAGCAGCTGTTCAGAATCATTTTTTAAAAAATTGGGTTCACCTTATCAAAGTTTAGGACCCGCGTTAAAAAAAGGTTCATTATATTGGTCGGTTCCATTGATTACATACGTCTGCAGTGTTAACTGGCTGCTCACCTCTTCTGTTCACCACTCCCTCTTTCTGTACTTTACAGAGTATCTTCTTTACTTCACCTGCCGGCAGCTTAAGTGTGTTGTGCCACAGTAAAATCGTTTTTTTTTCCAAAATACGTTTGTTGGGACGGCTCAGACTTGAAGCCCTTGTGCCTTTCAACAGATTTGACGTAATTATCTGCGTTGTCAGTTATCAGTGATTTCAGTTTCTCACTAACGCAGTTGAAATTACCGTACTCCGTACCTTACTTACTGCTTTCTAGGAGCTCTTCAGTTTCGCCTTGTGTCTTGATTTCCCAGTTATTTTATGTGTGTGGGAAGAGTATTCCACCCATCTGCTGTTACTGGCACACTTTGGTTCTTCGATTCCACTATGCCTTACACATTTTTGACTGTGTAATCATAAAACGTAATGTTTCAGACGCTCCCAGAACCCCAAAAGGGTTTTCAACTGCCCTCTCCAATTAGGCAGAAATGCTGAGGGGCGGCACAGGAGCTCGGTGGGCGGCACCGCTGCCTCACAGCAAGAAGGTCCCGGGTTCAATCCCAGGATGGTCCTCCTTGTGTCTGCGTGGGTCCAAAGACATGCGTGATAGGTTAATTGGAGTCTCTAAAAAGTGGCCATTGGTGTGTGTGTGCGCCCGGGTGTTGCCAGGTGGGCACCGGCTGGCCCGTGAACCCATGTGGATTAAGGGGAAGAGAACGAATGAATGGATTTGATTCTGTCGAGAATTCCATACTCAAAGTGAGATCAGAGATGCAAATGGAACGACCACATAGGAACGTATAAGAGCTCTCAAGCTCTCGCAATGACTCCTCTATTATTTAGGCTTTGTTTTGAACACAAATACGGACGTAATACAGAGCGACACAGATATTCTTACAGGCCAAGCAGTTGTGGCTTGAGGGAATTGTTCAACGACCCAACAGTGGCAGCTTTGAGCAGGGGTGGGATTTGAACCCTGGACCTTCAAGTCCACACTGAATGATCTTAACCACCAGGCTACTACAGAATTTGTAATCCCCAAACTGGGAAGCTTTTTCAAACATACTGTACGGAAATGAAAGTGAAAAAATGAAAATGTTGGTTTGCGGTTACAGAAAATACGGAATTTTTTTTTTTAAATAAAAAGGTGTGGGAAATCAAGATGTTGGTGTCTGTGCATAAAGTCTTGAACACTGTCTGAAAAATGCCAACGTTATCACCCTGATGCCGTTTTACACACCGAAGGTACCGTACCTTCCTGAGCTTATCTTGAGTGTGCAGTCGGAGCAGAGTTCTGAGATTTTTTGACGTATTTCGTGCCTTTTCCTCTAATGTCTCTATCTGATTATCCTGGTGAGGTAACGGGCTGTATATTCCTGAAATCAAATCGGTCCCACATGATATATATCCGGTGTAGATCTCACGTAGCAAATCATAGAGAAAACAAATAATTATACTGAACTCAGTAGAAAGTAAAGACATGTTTCAGAGAAACCAGAACAATATTCTGGACTTATAGCTCTTTGAGACGACCTAAGAAAAGTACAATTAGCCTTCAATAATAGTTTTAAAATCTTTTTTTTTTTTTTATCAGTGCATTGATATCAGGAATAAACATAAGCAATGCGACAGTATTATGATCATGAAAAGCGGTAGGTTGTTTGTTGACGGTATAAAAATCATAACTCATAACTTTTACAGTAGTAAAAAACACCTTCTAATTGACGTAAAAGGACAACAATCAGGGTTTTTTTTTTACATGCTTTTACATTGTGCAGTAGAACGTGTCCAGTAAAGTCCAAATGTTTGCCCAACGACAGTTCTGTTATAGTAACACAGTGTTCTTTTAGCATGCTGCATTAATAACCATATTAAATATTCATCCCTTCAGTCTAGTGCAGGATGGATGGATGCTGGTTTGAGATTTTATTGCTATACTAAGTGGCCTTTATATATGGCAAGTTAAATGTGCCAAAAGTTGTTAACGATAAACCAAGAAGTGATTCCGTCTTTCTCGATTCTTCAAAAAAAGATATTCCACGATTTAAAATGGGGATATTCATTCATTCATTTATTCATTCATTCATTATCTTCTGCTTAAACCACATGGGGTTGCGGCAACTCTGGGCTCGATGGGCAGGAACAACCCTAGATGGGGTGATAAACCATGGTAGGGCACACACACACATTCACATACTAAGGGCCTCTTTAGAGAGGCCAGTTAACCTAACACGCATGTCTTTGGACTGTGAGAGGAAACCGGAGTCCCAGGAGACACGGGGAAGACGCGAGCAAGAATTTAATTCACAATTGCTAGGATTGTAAAAGTGCATGAATTAGAAATCTCCCTGGATTATGAAGCTAATTGACATGAATTTCTGCCAAGTTCAAATTCAAATTAATTTCCGTAGCGCTTTGTACCACGGAGCATCGTCTCAAAGCAGCTTTACAATCTTATATGGTCTTAAAAGGCCGATCCCGAATGGAGCAAGCCAAGGGCGACAGTGGCGAGGAAAAAAAAAAAACCTCGAGAGGAACCACGACTCAAAAAGGGACCCGACCTCCATGGGTGACCTGGACGTTAATTGAGCGATTACATTTTAGTAATAGTGAAATTGAGTAATCAGTATCATTTCAATCAATAATAAACATTTGAATTAGGAGTAAAAGTCAAACTAAATAACAAAATTCGGTTTTAAAACGAGTCCTCAGCGGTAAGTGCCAAATGCCATAAATGTAAAGATGGAAAAAAAAAAGAAAAAAGCGTGATTCGCAGTGCAATGGAATAGTTTTCGGGGGTCGCAGTTAATGACAATACACCATGGTTTTACGTTTGGAGGTAGAAGTACACAAGCTATATCGTTTGTGCCTAAAACTAAGACTAAAGACTAAGACTAAAATATTTTTTGTAGAGATAAGCAGGGTTGAAATGGTAGGGATACACCACATACTGATCGTACCCTCTTAAAAATGCCTCGGCACCATCATCCAGTACGACATCAGCCTAGTGTGCGTTACAGAGTCTGTTCAGTGTTTAGTGCAGTTGGTTGTCTGCAGTGAACTGTCTTGTCCTAGAGAAATGATTGTGTGGCTCACATAAAGGGCAATCAATAGCGCATGTAAGTCTGGAGCCATGACTGAGGCTTTTGACTGGCCAGTGATGTGTCCCCTTTATGGAAGCTGCATATCTGTTTAGAGGACGTCAACCAGCCAATTAAAAGAGCCCAACTAAGACAGTGGTCAGAATTATATCTACAGCATTTAGTAGACGCCCTCATCCAGAGCGACTTGCAACTCATACGGTCTTACATCCAAGTCATTTCATCCAAGCAATCTTAGGTTAAGGGCCTTGCTTAAGGACCCAACTGTGGCAACTTGGCAGGGGTGGGATTTGAACCCAGGACCATCAGGTCCAGAGACCTGAGTGTTGAGTGTTGAGTAAATGAGTATTAAGATTCAAATAGGATTTCTGATATCATCAGTCGAGGAGCAAAGAATCAAAGCCATAAAATGTCCTTTTTTGGTCGCTTTATTACTTTATTTGAACCTCGCACGACTTAGTTTATCCAAGTTTATTAACACGCCGTCTAAATTGAACATGAAATAAGACAGTTGATTGTTATGAAGAACAAACACAGGAGCCGTGCATCTACTTAATGGGAGTGGCATTTATTTATTTTATCTATAGGCCTATCCCCGATTTTTTTTTTTTTAAATGTATTTTTCCTGAACTCCTTCCTAACGATCCTGCATGTTTGACAAAAACCGCCGTTTACTAAATGACCTTCAGTTTAACAGTCCATCGGGGATCGGGCGTGTTTGTTACAAACTCCTACAACACAGCATGGATTTATTTCTGATTTAATTTTCGGATTTATTACCACCCAGCTGGCATTTTCTATTCTGGTAGCCAGTGCCGTGCCGTTAATGTTAACAGCAAGGATTATAAGTGCCAAGAGATACTAAAAAAAAAAGGAAGAATCTGTATCTTCTCTCTCTAACACGAAGACATGATGAAGTACGAATATGAAGAAGTCAGAAAGCTGTTCTTATTGTGGGAAATGATGAATATGCATGAAGCATTCCTATGAAAGAAGTCTTATTGTCTTATTCATTAAATATAAACTGTGTGTGTACTAGTAGTGCGCTGAAATAAAAATCCATCCATCCATGATCTCCTGCTTAATCCAAACGGGCTGGCGGGCCAACTCTGGGTGCAAGGGCAGGAACAACCCTAGATGGGACGCCAGTCTATCATAGGGCACACACACACACACACAGTCATGCACACAGTCGCACACTAAGGGCCACTTTTAGAGACACCAATTAACATTAACATCAGCAGGTGAATGTTTAGTAGTTTATATAGTCGTACGTTAGAGAGGATATACAGGTTTGTTTATTTGTTTGGGCCTGTGGTAGCCTAGCGGTTAAGACACTGGACTATGGACCAGAAGGTCCAGGGTTCAAATCCCACCTCTGCCACAGTTGGGACCCTGAGCAAGACCCCTTAACACACAATTGCTTGGATTGTGAGACTGTATGAACTGTAAGTCGCCCCGGATAAGGGCGTCTGCTAAATGCTGTAAATGTAAATGCTTCTTTGACGTCGCTATCGGCATCAGTGGCCATTTCAGCGACACACACAAGGTTATATCCATACACAAGTTCATCTCAAGACTAGTCCTATATAACACACACACACACACACACACGAGTCAACTGCAATTTAGAGTCAATTAACCAAACGCGCATGTTTTTGGACTGTGGGAGGAAACCGGAGTACCCAGAGTAAACCCACGCAGAAACGGGAAGGACATCCAGACTCGACACTGAAAGGACCCAGGCCGCCCCGCCCTGGGATTGAACCCGGGACCTGCTTGTTGTGGGGCTGTGGTGCCGCTCCACCGAGCCACCATGACCCTTTGTAAAATCACATTCATGTTGATTCCTCTCACCTTTCTCTCTTTTCCAGGGGGACGCCCCTTAGCTTTCAGATTTCGTTCTGCATCATATTTAAGCAGTTCATTTCCCTAAGCACACTTTATTTTGCTACCTCTGCTGTTTCCTGAGCATAGCACGTTTTACGTTTTACACATTTTGGCTGCAGGCTTTTAATTGTAATTGCAATTTTATGCCGGTGCATTTTTTTATCGTGTGTCGTTTTGCTAAACCGCAGTTTATGGTCTTTGGGGACATTTCCGTTTCAGTTCAGAGATGAAAGGAAACGAGAACGAATACCAGGGTGACCTAGATTTTTGGGTCAATACTTCATTAGGATCATCCTGTGAATGCTGTCAAGAGGACGCTGGTGGTCTGCAGTGTTGCCTTATGATCAGGGTTATGTTTGAACTGACTGCATCAGTCCATTCCTGTCAACTGGAGCACGGTCTTTTGATTAATAAACTCGGCCTACTTTCTAAATGCTCTCACATCTGTACGTGCAGTAGGCAAGTGAACAGGTCTTCATCAGGCAGGCTTCCTGAAATACATCTGTACAGAAGATTGTTAGTCCGACATATATTTAAGATACCTACTGTATACTGGATTCAGGGATAATAATTGTTATGGGATTAAGCGACGATTACAGTCCAATTGTAATTGCAAAATGATACCAAACCCCATATACGAACAGACGGAAGAAAAGCATAAATGAATCTCAGAGAGTAGGCATTGATTCTCTTTTGTGAAATGTGTTCACGTGTGCTTAAAAAAAAATAAACTAATTCGTTTAAATTGAACCACATGGTCACAGGCGTTAAACACGCTCACCTGCCTTTTTTGAACATGTGAGCAAAGTACTGTAGAACAATACGGTTACTGTAAACAATTATACAGCTAGAACATCCAGACCTCGAAATTGTGTAGCATGTGCGTCCTTAATGCATTTGTCCCTTTCCGTCCGACTAAATATGACCTCACACTTTGCACCCAAAAGTATTCAACCCTCCAAACAAATAAGGGTTTGTAGCTTTAAAGATTTCAGCCAAGCCAGATCTTGCTGTTTTACTTATCATTTAGAGTAAATCGAACAAAGGAAATGAATGACGTAGGGGTTTAGAATAACAGTGTATTTGGTTGATACTATTATTTAAGCCCTACGTATTATTTGTTGTCTTCTCCGCTCAGTCCTGGACAGGGTTGTGGGCCAGGCACAGGCTTTGCCGCGGCCCTAAATAATATTGCTGATTTTAAAACCGACTGCTATCGTGTTTCACCTTGAGTAGAAAGCAAAACTAGCCCGTCGGTAATAATATGGAAATTTCTTATTAGAGGTTATTAATGTAAAAGGACGCAAGTATTGTAACAGTGCATATCACATTTTGTCACGAGAGCTATCTGCTTTTGACTTCAACTCAAATGATGTCAGTAAAAATCCGTGTTCTTTTTTGTTTGCCCAGACGTATTCTGTTACGTACAAAATACGTGCACATGCATCTATGCATGCCTTTGTGATTTGGGATTGAGCGTAAGGCAATATTTCATGGTTGTATTTCAAAAACCGTATTACACTACTAAGGGCCCTGTCTGGGGCCTCTGTGCCCTGCATGCCACCCCAAAAACATCAGGGAATATCAAGGGAACATCATATCACCTCAGAATGTATCCACGACCAAACCTGCCAAATATTGTGGCTGCGTTTCGAAAACTGACTGAATTACATCGAATGGTCTGCCAGGGGCCTGTGTGCCCTGCCAGGGACCTCAGAGGCTCCAATGGCATCAGGTGAAACCCTGAATGCAGACATGGGGAGGACATGCAGGCTCCACACAGAAAGGACCCAGGCCGCTCCATTCTGGGATCGAACCCGGGACCTTTGAGGCGGCGGTGCCCCCCCCTACTTAAATAGCTGTCTTTGATATTTTCAGGTTGGAGTGGGTGGAGATCATTGAGCCTCGCACACGTGAACGAATGTACGCCAACCTGCTGACAGGCGAATGTGTATGGGATGCACCGGCCGGTGTGCACATCAAGCGAAGTGGACAGGACCAGTGGTGGGAACTGTTTGACTCGAACACCTCACGCTTTTACTACTACAATGCCTCCACCCAGCGTACCGTTTGGCACCGCCCACACGGCTGTGATATCATTCCCCTGGCTAAGCTTCAGACGCTCAAGCAGAACACAGACGCAGCTCCTCCCGTAGCGTCTGTGATCAGCGGATCGGCCGACAGCAGCCCTGCTCGGAGTGCCGTCAGCACCACGTCGTCTCAAGACCAGGAGGAGAAAACAGCACCCAGAGAGGAGCCTGAGAGGTAAGACGGATAAAAGCGGAACGTTTAGATAAAAGCACGCCTGCTGTAGTTTTGTAAAACGGCACATAGTTTTTTTACTTCACGACCTCAAGGGTCCTTATGGGCAAAGGCTCTTTCGTTCTTCAGCAAATGCATGGGAAGCTTATTGAAATGTTTCAAATCAGTTCTGTAAAGCGAGATTTAAAAGGGATTTACAGATAAGGAACCTGGAGGAATTTCTGTGTGTAATGGGCTAGGGCTCAAGCCTAAACTGAAGACATGAGACCTTCATTCAGCCATAGCGGATATGATCACATGGGCAGCAGGTTAACCTTTATCAAGCACTACAATACAGAGGTGCGTTCACAGATACCACTTAACACGTCACTGTGCAAAAAACAAACCTTGTGTTAACAATGGGGAGAAGCAGCATTGACTTCTCTGGGCCCAGGCGCATCTGGGCTGGACCACAGTGGAGAAGTGCAAAAACTCTCTAAAATTAGAAGTAGAAAAAACCTTGGGAGGAACCAAGACTCAAAAAAGGACCCGTCCTCCGTGGGTGGCCTGGATGTTCATTTACAACATTTACAACAATTACGTTGTAGTGATTAAATTAAGAAATTAATATGATTTAAATCAATAATAGAATGTAAAGTAGCACTAAAATACATTTTTTTAAAAGTCCTCAGCGTTGTTATTGGAGGCACATCGTCTCCTAATAACTGAATGACGGAGGGAGTTCCTGCCCCCTGGTGGGACTGGGATCTGGTGATGGAAACCAGTATAGGTGATGCTGAGGTGGAGGAACATCTAAGCATGTGGGTGCTGGAACTGGAACATCAGCTCGGAGAGAAAAGAGAAAATGTAGTTACTTATGGGTTAGGAGCACAGAGTCTGTTATCAATCAC
>JAUZST010005757.1:0-14835 GCA_034779995.1 Parotocinclus haroldoi | reverse complement strand
TACATTTGCATTTACAGTATTTAGCAGATGCGCTTATCCAGAGCGACTTACAAAAGTATTGAAGAATTTCCGTCAAAATACGTTTTTCTTCCAGTATACTTAGGAGGTTATGGGAAATGCAAATGTTTTTAAATGCTGTGTTTCGTACATTTACTTGGACTTTTATTTCATTGCATACGGTATGATCTTGAGATATTTCATGTTTTCTCTGGTCAACTTTATTTCATCCATTCCTTCATTTCATTCCATTTTTTCAGGTCCAGGCCTGCAACACATTCCAAAAAAGGGCTAGTTAAAGCATGTAACATTTTAATAATATTACCATTGTTTCTCACAAAGATGTAAAGATGTTTTGGCACTGAAGATACCAAGGGATTTAGTGTTTCAGATGATATTTTGTCCCATTCTTCTCTACCTCGAAGGCAGTGTATGTAGCTCTAAGATATCAGTGTACTTTTCTGCATTAATGCTGCCATTGCAGAAGTTACTTTCCAAGAAGACACACACAACACAACTCCTTACCATGACAAAGCCTGGCTCTTAGCTTGCAGCTGATCCAGGGCACACCATCCATTTACAGCATCAATTTCTATCAAAAACACTCTGGAATACTGATTCATCTGACCGCAATAGACGTTTCCATGGTGTGATGGTACATCCCAGATGCCTCTGAGCCCAGAGGAGTCAACACGGCTTTTGAACATAGTTAACATAGAACTTTTTTTGATTTACTTCTCGTTTGAAATGCAGGAATGGATGTTTATTAACAAATGAAATGAAATTCACCAGATAATTATGAAATTTCTTGTGTTCATACTGTCTGTCATGAAATAAAATTCAATGAAAAGTAAGGAACACTGCATTTTTTAAATTGCAGTTTCCATACCGACCCCACTACTAAAATAAAAAATGTGTAGGAACTTCCATACTGTCCCAAATTTTTCTGATTTGTAGAGAACATTTGAAAATTAAATTGCAGGACATAAGAAGGTAGTATGTATAATAGCATATCAAATAAAATAACAAATATAATAAAATAGAGAATAGACCGCAGTTTGTAGGATGGAAAATGTCGAACACCCACCCCTTTCACCTTTTTCCCCTGTGACCTTCCCATAAATCTCACCAGGTTTTTGTATTTAATTACAGAAAAGTGTGGTAAGAGCCAGCTACTGGAAACGGCAGTTTGGGTTGGACAGGTGCCCTGACCCAGGTGTACCTTATGTATCCAGAGCATTCTGGGTTATTCTATAAACCTGTCTCTATGACCACTGACTAAGTGGCTAAAGTCCCAGTGAAACAGGGACATGATTTACAACAAATGTTATGGGTGGAAAAACAGTCGGTTGCTTGGGCGCTGTATCAGCCTCATATTTTCAATGCATTTGGAGTTAGAAGGAAATTATGTAAATTTGATTTTTACCAACAGTTTCTTTAACCACAATTTAGTCAGTTTGATTTTAGCCATAAGGAAAACCAAGTCAAACTTGGAACATGTACTGGAGCAGTGAGGAATGCAAGCATTAGATCCATTTAGGAAAAGAAAAAAAAAAATCTCGGAAGTCGTTCAGGTCCCACAGCTGCTTTAGTTACTGTGTGAAGGTAGGTGGTTAGACAGAAACTTCCACTAAGGGTAAACGTAAATACAGCTTGGAGGTTTTGATGAATCGCTCAAATCAAATCTCTGGAGTCTGAAGGTGCTCGGATTTATCCGGAGTGACATATTTTTAAACTACTTGTCAGATTGTCAGATGTGTGTGCTTACAGATTTCCATCTCCCTCCTGAGTGATAGGATATGAGAGCTGATTTGGTTTCTCAGAAATAACGTTATTATATCTAATGCAGTGTGATTTATTAGCATTTTCCTTGGCCGTATTGGGTTTTGCCGTTAATAAGACCTCCAGCTTGGACCGCGTGATTAAACAGCCAGCCATGTGGATTTCCCCCCGTGCTTTTCCAGAGCCCCTTACCTTTTTGTTGGTGGTGAGAAAATGTGTTTGTGGGAAAATGTGCGTTAAAGCTTCACCTCTCCGTCTATTAGGTTCGCTGACAATATAACGAGCCATTTCTTGCAGGCCTCAGCCCGCGATTGCTTCTCCCCTTACCGGCTGCGTCTGAGTATATTGTTAGCAGAGTGGGATTGGGCAAGCATGAAATGGGAGATGGGTTAATATTGATCCTACTCTTTAACAGCCTGTTCTGCCTCCAGGTGTCCTTGCAGTCTCATTTTCAGGTGAGCAGTTCCATCGTGACCCACCGATCCCCATCGGAAAGAGATCTTTATAGCTTGTTAAGCCAGTGTTTGTAAGTATGGAGGTGGGTGCAGTCTGACACTAAAGGAAGGATTAGTTGTTACTATACTCACCGTTTTATGGCCCTGTCCAGCAAGTGCCATTGTTTCAAATAATAAAGTCCATAAAGGAAAATGTGTTCACTCAGCAAATGTTGGTCACTACAGGGCAGTAACACCAGCATGTGTTGCGTTTAGGACACTGATATACTGGTGCGCCAACTTTAACAGCAAGTTGTTTTCAAGAGTCCAAGTAAAGACCCAGACTTTTAGTAGTCGACACCAAAACCAGATTAGAATATTTTCATTATGTAAGAACAAATAGAAGAAAAGGGCGAAATGTAATTAGATTGCAATTGACTTTACATTACATTATATAATATCATTATGCCATCCATCCATCCTTCATCTTCCGCTTTAATCCACATGGGCCAGCCAGTGGCCACCCAGCAACACTGGGCGCTAGCGCAGGAAGAACCCCAGACAGGGCGCCAATCCATTGTAGGGCACACGCACACAGTCACACACTAGGGGCCACTTTAGAGACACCAATTAAACTAAGACGCATGTCTTTGGACTGTGGGAGGAAACCAGAGTACCCGGAATATACTCGAACATGGGGAGGACGTGCAGACTCCACACCCTGGGTTTAAACCAGGGACTTTCTTGATGTGAGGCAGCGGTGCTTCCCACTGAACCACCGTGCCACCCTATTATTATTGTTAATGATAATTTATAATAATTTACAATGGCATATTTTTTTTGTAATATGTAACATTATATTACATCTAGCCTAAAACTATTATTATATTCTAGCTTTCTTGCATCAAACCTAATCAAGGGTCACTACATAAAATCAACTGAATACAGGCAGCAATATCAATTCTATCCATTTTATTATTAAATGTGAAAACATAATAATAACTCTAGGATTTGCGGACATGGTAAGTGAGAGGCAAAATATATTTTCAAAATAGTGTGTTCACTAATTGGATAAGGAACATAAAGAGCTGAGTGCAGATTTTATTTAGGCATGTAGAAAAGGTCTTGATCAATTCTGATTTCTGATATTCTGTATCTACAGAAAAACAAGTTTAGAATTAACAGACAGACGCACTGGCTGGCCTCGACAACAATTCCGAGTTCACCTTACTCTGAGACTGAGAAAAGACCGAGTCCAAATTCGAGACGGACGAGAGACCAAGACCAGGCTATAAAACTAAGCAAGACTATTCCAATTAAACCAACACTAATCAGCATAAGCCAACATAAACAAATATGGGACATGGAATTTATTTGCTTTTGCTACGGTAATTGACCAGCATCCAAAGCACAACAAATAAATGATTGTTGCTGTTTTAGCAGGGAAATGAAGCCTAACATACTCAAATATATTCTAGTAACCTGCCTCTATTACTAATAAAATCCCGGTACATAATTTCTTCACTTTTTTACTTCTTACTTCAGTGGATGGTGATGCAATGATCTTTGATATGCCGTGCATTTTAAAATCGTCATTCTTAATTCATGAGAGCTTTCTGTTTTCTGCTTAGGCCTGTGCAATGTCTTACTAGTTTATCCAGCTGGAGCCAATCCAGAAATCATAAAAAGACAAAGGCTAATGGCTTGAAAACAGAAGGAAGAGGATATGCTAGCTTTTTCTTAACGTCTTTATCAGTTGTTTTACATCACAGTCCAAATGAGCTTTATAAGTAATGTGTTACCTTAAACAACTGTTTGATGCCCAAACTGAATTGAATTTAAAAATGTCATGTATTCCCACAGTACACCAAAACTGAGATAGCCTTAGCTTAAGAAGGGTCTGGCTATGAGATTTTATATATTATTCAAAGACGTAATAACTTTTTCCCATAAAAAGAGGCAACGTTTTACAGTCTGTCAGGGAGATGGTTGAATTATGATTGTTTTTATGGATGTTTTGTACTGTTTATGGTAGGTTAGCTTGCTAGCAACCGCATGAATCAGGTCGATAAGTGAGGAACATTTTTCCAATGTACAGAGCTTTTAGCACTTTTTTTAAAACTTACTCAACTGTTGTGCATTTTATACGTCTCAGCAAGTGTAAAGTCTCTTTTGAATGGGAAGCTGTCTTTGTATTTTGAGTTGTAGAAGAGGATAGAAAACAAGCAAACCCTAGATTTAATACTCGCTTTACAACTTAAAACGTGGCGATGTCACTACGGTCCAAAACCATGGGAGAATTAACTCAGCTGTTGCAGCATCTCATCACTAAACCTTAGTTTTAATATATATATAATATATATAATATAATATATATAATATTATATATATATATATAAAAACCAAGTGAAAAATAACATGTCTAAACTAGTAGGTTCAGTTTGATGAGACAAAATCTGATGAGGTCTTTATAATTTTCTTTTAATCAGACTTTCATTGCATCACCAGACCAGTGTTGTTCTTTTATTTATAGTACTTTATGGTATACAGCATTTATTAAGTATGTAGGTTAGTTTGCTAGCAACCACATTAATCAGGTGGATAAGTGATACACGTTTTTCCAGTGTATACAGAGTTTTTGGCACTTCGTTGTATTAATTTTATTTAATATTGCTCCTTGATTTACATAAAGTTGAAGAGCATCTATAGTGAAGTGAAGAAACAGAAACCTTATTGCTAACCCTGGATCCGATTGGTCATGGTGAGCTATTTTCAAAGTTCACCCAACTTTTTTTGTGAACTTTCTTCTGATCCTAATTCTGTAACTTGATCCTACCAAATTGGAGTTGATTTTTTTTTTTTTTTTGCATGGTATTGTTCTTATAGTGCTTTGAAAATCTGCTGTACAGTTATACATGGCACCAGATTGTGTGTGTTTATGAAAAGTATTTTAATATTTCTCTGGAGCATATTCAAAAATCATAAACAGACAAAGACAGATCACAAACAGAGGAAATGAAAATGGACGACGACTGGATGACTCACATTTCAAAACAGATCATACATTATGTATCAGAAAAGTTCCTTGTTCTTGAGCATGGCAGTGTCAGAGCAATCAGCTGTACTGGCTCCGAATGGGACATTTTATTAGGAAAGCGTTACCAAAGCCCGTTGCTGGTTTCTGATTTCATTCTGGAGAGTAAAGGAACAAGGGAAATGGATGCCGCCAAGTCCCTGTTGTGTGATAGATGAGTGTTGCTCTCTTAGGCATTTTAATGTGCTTGCGTAAGCCAGTATGATGATATCCAACATTTCTCTACGATAATATTTCAGTTCGCTGCGTGGATAGATACGCAGCGGGAAATATTTAAAGGTACACATCGGGTGCAGTCAGTACTTAAGCAGAACATTATGTCACTCCTTTTTCCACTCTAGGATGGCGTAGGCTAATAATCACAAGCTCTGCAGAAACACATGCTCTTTGACCACAGCGAAGCAATAAAAGCGATGGCAAGCGATGCCCCATAGCTCCAGCAATACATAAAACATGAACCCTTGGTTGGAATATCAGGCTTTATGTGCAGACCACTTTATCTGTTCCATATTGAGTAGTAAACTTACTCAACTGTTGTGCATGTTATACGCCTCAGCAAGTGTGAAGTCTCTTTTGAATGAGAAGCTGTTTTTTTTTTTATTTTATGAGTTGTAGAAGAGGAATGAAAACAACAAACGAACCCTAGATTTGACATTCGCTTTACAACTTAAAACGTGGTGAGGTCACTACGTAATCTGTAGCTTTGTGATTGTTTACGTTAAAGAAATACTGTAATAGGCAAGCTGTTGGTCCGAAACCCTGGGAGTATTAACGCAGCTGTTGCGTTTAATCAGTAAACCTGAACAATAATCAAATATATAACACCAAGTAAAAAACAACATGTCTAAACTAGTCGGTTCAGTTTGATGAGACACAAGCAGTGTTGTTTTTTTATTTATAGTAGTTTGTTTGAGATATACAGCATTTTAAAAGTTTTTTTAATGTTTTATCGGTAGTTATGTATTTTCAACATGGCACGGTGTGTTACATAATAATTTTTTAATAAAATATAAATCAAAATAGTCATGCAGCTCCCGTAAATCAGCGTCAGGAATCCGCTCTTCCTAAGAACCATCGCTGAGACTTTGCGTAGATTTTGCAACATGATGTCTGGGTGCTGTAGTCTGGGATTATCCGATGGCCCGCCGTCCCAACAGGGGAGCACTTTTGACTCAATCCAAGGAATTCGGGAAAAGGCTCTGGACCAATATAATCAAGGACTTTAAAAGAAATAAAAACCAAAGAACTGGATCAGTAGAAGTGGGTTAAAAATGAAAATAGCTGCTTGGGTGGCACAGTGGCCTAAGATGTTATACCAGCAGTGCCTTCATTCAGACATGCAAATAAATTCAAAAGGAAAACACATGTTTATTAATGTTTGTCTTTTTATATATATATTTTTTAATTTCAATTTGTTTCTTGGAGACAAATGCGATTTATTTACTGGCTGTAACTCATCTGATACTATGCACAATTTGCAGGCATTTTATCCAATCTTTTATTGAACAGGGACCACCATGGACCAGATGTCCTTTAGATGCGACACACCATCCTTGACAGTTACATAACTCTGACATGATATCATAAGGTGCATTCTTTACTGGGTTTGTAAATGCAATATAAACTTATTGTTGTTAGAAAAATGTGTACACCCTCTCAACGTAAGTAAAAGCCGACATTAAACCAGCAGCACCTGATCATCTCATAAGAAACCAATACTGATGAAAGACAAGAAAATCAGCGTACATTGTACATGGAACAAAATAACCAACTGTCTCTATTTTACATGAATTTGTTCTAACAATGTTACTTCTCTAATGATATATATATAAACAATGTAGAAAGCGCAGAAACACTGTTGCACCTGATACCCTTATACCACACAGCACAGACTCAAGCATTCAGTTTGGCTTTTTCATGCCACATGTTTATTTTTGAACAGGTTATATGGTCATATCCACCATTACCAACCGAACCTTGAAATAGCCACACTCTCGCCCTTGTAACCTGGAATTTCACAAACTGGCACATAGTCTGTATCCTGCTTTTTCTCATTCCTACCATGTGCAGACGTGGCTAATGCTAACTACATTTTGCTGCTCCACCTGTCAGTGTGAGTCTGTTGTTACAGGCTGAGTGTTGGCAGACCAAACGTCTGATGTGCTCTGGTTTTATTCTGGATCTTAACTGATCCGAAAAGTAAAATCGAGTCTCTGTGATGGCACAGACATGCTAGCGGTTTAGCACGTCACCCAGGCAGTGTGAATGAATGCATTTAATAAAATAGACTTTAGATTTGATCATTGTTCATTCTGGGAAAATGCACTGGTTTTAGCAGAGCGTGTTTGCTCATGAGATGGGACGGCATTTTCAGTCCGGATGGATGCAGGTCTAAATGCTAACTTGCTAAGTTGGCTTACAAGCAAACGAGTCCTGTAGGGAAAGCTTAAATATATATAGAAAGCTTGGCTTTTAACAGGATTTTGAAAGTCTGGGAGAGGGCTGTGTTACAAATAAAGCATTGTATACTATATGTTTACATTAGGGTCATAACAGCTCAAATCAGCCCAATTTGTGAATAGCCTTCATATTGCCGTCCCCTGGTTTGACTTAAATCAGGGGGAAGCACTGCTCTGACAGACGTTTATGTAACTATGTCTTTTTCAAACAAGTGCTTTTGTTTTGATTTGGGCAGTAGACAATACAAAGGGCTTGTTTTTCTGATGGAACATTGCTTAAACAGTTTATTTTCAACTATTATTCTCCTACACTTTCACTCCAAGATTCAACATACCATAAAGGCATATTTTCATAGCCTTACTATTAGTCTTTATGCCAGTAATCCATACACCAACTGTAACTATTTCAGTGGTCACCCAATGTAGCCATGTTACTATTTAAGAGACGGAGAGAGAACGCAAGCCTTTTTTTTATAATATCACATCCTGAATATTTCTCATTTAAATATTGTTTTTGCATGTGTTGCGAATTACTCTTTAGCAAATCACCCACTAACGACTCACGCAATCAGTTACACTGCTTGCGCAAATTAACTCTGTTTATTTTAGACAACCCTAGCCTAAAAGTACACAAAGTTCCCCATCTGAGACGCAGATCATGTTGATTTATCCCCGTCTATTCTGAGAATTCCTTCTCATTTACCGGCTTGTATCTGCTTTTCTTCTAATTTCCTTCCCCGACTCCTGCAAAACATCAACTTAAACATTCCGACTCTCTTTTTTTTTTTTTCTCCCCTCCTCGCCGCATCCGCTGAAGGTTGTTTTCTTGTCAGGATCGGCCTGGTTTATTTTGCTCCGTCCCGAAAATCAGAACCTGGGCTTTGCCCACCGTGTGCCCGCCTTTAATGCAGATATAATGACGGTTTACTGAATTACACTCCTAAATTTCCCTGCACGCCTTTGATCATCAGCCATCGTCTGGTTCAAGGCCTTAACCTCTCTCTGTTTCCTCTGAGCACTCCCGCTAATACATGCATCTAGGAGGAAGGACAGGAGGATCATTTTCCCTTCACCACCATTATGTGTTGGTACACGAACCTGAGCAGAAACTGAGGAAAAGCCTTATTGATTCTGCTAAAAAAAGAGACTTCTGTTCGAATTTCTCTGGTAAGAAAGGCAAATCCACATCTGCAAACACCGATGTGTGATGGTCCATTTGGGTCTCTGCAGGTGTTTATCTCCATTTGTGAAGTTATTAATGTGACATTTTTGCATATTGTCTTTGTTTCTAGGTGCTGTGATTTTTTCCCCCCTTTTTAAGTAAAATCTGCTGCTTATGTTTTTATCTAAATTTGAAACAGCTAGCATTATTGCATCTATTGTAATCATATATAAACCTTTTTTTAAACCAGTATACGGTCAAATTCTGTGAGGGCTAAAATCAGATTTTCACAATTATGGTCTTGTTCAGCAATTTAAATAAAAATGTATTTAAATGAAGAAAACTGTAAGAGTGATACAAGTATTAACAGAATGCATTTATCACTTTGTAATAATTGAATAAAGTTGTTTTATTGTGCCTTATCTGTCACTGCAACTTCTCTGATAGAGACAACATGGAGTACAATTATGATACACTTTAAATGCAATATATTCATTTTATGAGGAAAACCGCATGTGCAAAATCTTCTCTTGTGCACTAGTCGTGAAGTTTACACTGATCCTTATGTGATTGGGATCCATCTGCTGTCATACAGTAAGGAGAATCTGATTTAGAAAGTTCATTATATTAAGTAGAAATTCAAATGGGATATGTAGTTTTAAGATTTATCAGTCTAATATGCTAGCACATAACCATGGTTCTTGAGTTTGATGGACTGCATCTGAAGGAGAATAGGCCAAATGGGGGACACTACAGCAGAGAACCCTGCCAGCCATGGAAAAGACTGGCTTTCATTCAAGAGCAGGCTTATTCTTGTACCCTATGTAAACAAAGATTATGTATATACAACACTGGGGAGTTTATGCCAGATTATGGCTTTAAACTGGTAGCTAATCTTAGCTCTTGTCATTACATGCCATACAATCCAAGCAATGTTCGTTTTGCTTAGGGGACCAGCAGTGATGGCATGACAGTGCTAGGGCTTGAATCCACAGAACTTCTAGTCCACAGTTCTGTACCTTAACCTCGGCACCAAAATATTAAAATTGTTGTAGTGTTGGTCATAATGCCTAAACAGGTATAAAAACCATGATGTTACACAAAAGCAGAAGAACATGTGCAAACACTCTGGAATCATATGGATTACTTAATGAATTGCTCATTTACTGTGGTCTTCATTCTAAACATTTCAGCAATAGAGTGTGAGGGGGAGTGTATGATCATGAATAACATGACAGCTACAATTTGGTCATGCGGAGAGTGCCATAGATAATCACAACCATGATGTTCAATCACAGTAACACACGACCTTGAGTGATTAAAGAAACAAAGTCAATCTGAGAAGCCCTACATTTCATAATGAATGCCTTTTAATATCGACAGTACCTTCTGATAAAAAGTAGATCCACAAAAAATGAGTTGTTGCTACAAAGAGAGATTTTTTTATTTTATTGAGTCACAAATAATCAGAATTCATATTGAATTAAATTCAAGACATTCGATTCAACTTGAGTAACGTGTAACGTCGGTGAAAACAGTTCTTTCCTCTTCAGAGGTGGCACCAGTCGAGCCATGCTTGAATCTCAAAGGGTGTGGTTTGATTGAAACCTAAAGGTAATTGGGGACAGACTGGTGCATTGGTTTTACATGTGAGCATTTAAACACATGAGCTACAATGATCCAGTGGGAACAAAGAAGGACACTGAAAATCAGACATGGTGCTGCATTCTGAATCATGGCTCTGATTCTAAAAGTAGAGAGACATGTCAGAATGGCACTGCAGAAGTCTAGTTTTGATATACAAAGAGACTGGACAAGCCCATGGGTGGTTTCCCTGCAATGAATTGTTTTGGCAAATTGATACAATTTGTTCATGCTTCTGACACAAAGAGGAGTGTGGTGAATATTTCCAGCCTTATTGCAGTGTAATGCTGAAGAATTCGAATGTAAACTGCCAAAGCATTTTAATTTAATTTGTATCAGTGGAACAAACTGGGAAACGTCATTACTGTTTTAAGTTAACTTCATTGTATTATTACTTGTACTGGGGTCAGTCTTGCTCTTTCTGCACTTTGGACCCTGGTGATTTCAGATCTCTCTCTCTCTCTCTCTCTCTCTCTCTCTCTCTCTCTCTCATACCTTGACACAGCAGGTCATGTGGAAGAGGACGTGCTGAAGGGGAGGAAGGGTTTCCGGAGTCACACAGTGACGAGTCAGAGTCCAGAGGCCGAGCTGATGCTGGAGGGTGAAGACGATGCTGTCAGTCTGCTGCAGGACAAGGACTTGGACAATCTGGCTGGTAGGTTGAAGACTCGCAATAAACTACCCATTTCAATGGTCATTGTATCTCAATGGGCTCCCGTTTAACAAAATAAAATTAAAATAAAACTCAAAAATAAGGCATTGGAATCATCAAATGCAACATTATGATTGCAGTGAACAGTAATTACAATATTAGAGTGAAAGGATAACTGGAAGAAGGAAAACTGTACACTTGGAAGGAGGCTCTAGTTACTTTCTTAAGATATGGTGAGGCTTTGGAGTTAAACAGGTTCAGTATCCTAATTTGTGACACATTTGCCTGTAGATCTCATCCATCAGACAAACTGTTGGGGCAGTGTTTTGCTCCTACCGCAAAGGCAGGATTGAAGCACTCACCACAGGGCCTCCAAACTTTATCTAGTCCTTGTCAGATCCCAAACAGAACCTGGATTTATCGCTAAAGAGTATACAGTTCTGTTCATCACAATTCAGGCTTCTTGTTCACGACAGCACTGCAAATGGTGATGGTGGCTGGCTGGAATGGCAGGACACATACTGGGTGCCATGGCAACAGATTTCCTTCTGCTAATCACCTGGAAATGGCTGGGCAGAGTCAAAACTATAAGAGTTGCTTGTACTTGTTGGTGAATTAAACAATCCTCCCCAGCTGTGGCTGTTTGCCAGTTGTGTGCACCCTCACAACTAGGTCAGAACAGTCTAGATGGTGGGAAATTGCTAACCACCCTGCTTCTCTCAGGCCAATGATACTGCTACTGTGAAAGTGCATTGCACAGGCATGTCTCTCAACAAGAGGTATACTACCCAAAAGTAGCCTTGCGAAGAACCTTTTTTAGAGCTGCATGCCAAGTTTTACAATTTGAGGTTCTATCTGGATGTGTTCATTTTGTTTATTTTCGTTAAGTATATATTCCTTATTTATTACTTTTGGAAAACTGAATCTTACCTGGTAAATACACAGAGACTGGAAACTGTACCTACACTGGTCCCTCTTGGTACACTGGCACTGTTAAGTCCAACATTTAGTCCACTCCCTGGAAATCAAAGCAAATTAACCTATAACTTTTGGGTTATACATTTTTCATTCCACCTGGGATAAAACCCAGGGCCTTCTTGCTATGAGGCGACAGTTCTACCCACAGAGCCACCATACCGCCCTCCAGGCATCCATGTGCACGCGTCTATTTCACACATTATTTACCTAAAGTTTGTTTGAGACGAGGTGGTCATAATGTTATATTACATATATAACTGTGTCATGTTACAGTGTATTTCATAATGAAGCTTATGTTGCATGCCCCACACCCAAGTATATTCAGGTTAATGTATAATGAACGCCATGACTGCTTCTTCACCGCAACTGTCATAACATGTGGTAACTGCTGACCTTAAAAAATGTCAACTGACTTAGATGTGTTTCACCAAAGGTTATAAGAGGTCAACCCCATGGCAGCATGATAAAGTGCATGTCTTAGCATGACATTTATCATGACCTGTATACATGACATAAATGACATGACTAGAGCATGTTATGTGACTTTGAAAATGTGAACACTGGATTAATATGCTATTCATGAGTTTTTGTTTTATATAACATGCTGAGTGGAGTAGCAAACTTTAACAGTTGACCTAAGCTCCTATTGGATATTAATCCAACTGGCATGCCTAACACCAGCAGTAGCAATACGAGCTTTTAGGAAACACATTTGCCATATATAGGCTTTATGGTGTGCTAATTTCAGTTGAAATGATGCAGTTCATGTAAAGGAACCAGATGTCTGTGAATAAAGAGGCATAGAAGGCTAATTTTGCTACAAATTTTTTGTATTTGGCCATGTCAAAATGAAAGGCTTACAACAAGATTTTAGTGTTTTGAGCAAAGATAAATAAATGAAAGCTTCAGCTCTGTCATTTGTCATTTGGTTAGCTGGATCGATAAATACAATCTGTTTCCAGAACTGGGAATTTATGATAAAATACTTTAGATCTGAAAACAAAATTAGCTTTTGCATGTTTTATACATGGTTAGTTCCTCTAAGAAGCCTGATTACAATTCTATAGATTTGCTATCGGCTGAAATGTTCTATCATTGCTAAAATATAAACCACACTTTTACCAGTCATTACAATTATACCGGTGTTTAAACGCTGCAGATACAAAAACAGCAGATTTTGTCACAACCAAGTTTTACCAGCAAGAATGACAAGATCATTTAAGTTCTCCAGGTAGACCATCACCAGAGTGGCACTAACCAGCATGAACATGGGTCAGCATGGAATTTACTGTTTTGCTATTGATTGCTCAGGCTCAGGTTCGACTTGGAAAATAGTTATCACTGCTTAAATACAACTCTATTCTACCTGTGGTAAAATTACATTAAAATATCATATAAAATAACATTTTAGATAAATGTTCACTTATAAGGTAAGGCACAGTCATGTTACAATGGACAGGGTGTTTTAAATATGTTGTTGATGCCATAAGTTAGAGGAGAATGGTCTGATTGGTCCAAACTGATAGTAACTCAAAGAACATTTTGTTGCAATTGTTGCCAAAATTAGGCAATAGTTTAAGGGAATAATGTTGCATGGTCTGTTGAGTCTCTATTTCTGCTGTGACATTGAGAATAGTTGTGTCAGAATTTGGTGTAAACAACAAGAAAGCATTGTTGATCCATTCATTGTTGAGTGTTGTTGCTGCTGATGGCTATTACCAGACACAGCTAATATCATATATATATATATATATATATAATTTTTTTTATTTATGGAGGATGTGGGCATCTTGAAGTAATGGATAAAGTTCCTGCCATGAGAAAGAGGTCATGTATCACATCAGAGAAGACCGGAAAGCGATTTGCAATATCCCTTGTGATTAAAAAGTCATTAATACAGAAAGTTGTAACAACAACTAAGAACGTTGCCTGTGATGAGCAGCTATTTGACGTGTTCAATGTGCTGTCCTTGGTGCTGAACACAGAGAGATGAAGGTGCAGGATCCAGGTGTTATGCACTTGCATGAGAATCTCTGGAGAAATGCTGTCATAAGCCTCCACGATGCGGTGCTGAAAATGGATCTTGAAGGGGTGCCACTTATTGGGATGAAGAATCCACAGAACGGATACCACATTCTGCTGCATCACGTCCCGGGCTGTGTTGTGGACTTTGCAAAAACCATTGTTGAGGTTTCTTTGTCGGTAATGGTCTTCAGACTTGTTGTCCACAGTCCTCAGAATTGGTGATCTTTCTGGGTGTCGGTTGTTAAAGTCTGCGGCTATGATACTACGATACTGCAGCTGCGTTTCTCAGACATCAGAATCGTTACTTCCATTTTCAGGTACCTGTGACAAACAACAAAAGATTGTAACTTTCTGTGTTGATAAATGTTGAACCACTGTTGTAAATCTGCTTGTAGCAATCGATTTCTAAGACGATTCTTGTCTTCTTTGATATGCTACATGATCACCTTCCCATTGAAAAAAAACTTAACATTGATGGTGTGGCTGTTTTCAAGATGGCAGCCATGTTCCAGACATAACCTAAAAAATAGGTCCATTGTGTGTGTGTGTGTGTGTGTGTGTGTGTGTGTGTGTGTGTGTGTGTGTGTGTGTGTGTGTGTGTGTGTGTG
>JAUZST010005756.1:0-15322 GCA_034779995.1 Parotocinclus haroldoi | reverse complement strand
GCCAGCCTGCAGTCCAGATCTTTCACCTATAGAGAACATTTGGTGCATCATAAAGAGGAAGGTGCGACAAAGAAGGCTCAAGACGACTGAACAGTTGGAGGCCTGTATTAGAAATGGCCTTGTCCAAACTTTTTTGGGATTTGTTGTCGCCATGAAATTTGAAAACAACATATTTTTCCCTTAAAATTATACATTATCTCAGTTTAAACTTTTGATCTGTGATTTGTGTTCTATTCTGAATAAGATGTTGGCACCTCCACATCATTGCATTTGTTTAGTGTCCCAACTTTCTTGGAATCCGGTTTGTATTTCTGATCCAGTACCAAACCCTGAGCTCACTCCAGTGCTGGTTCCCCAGAACGTGGTCACTCCAGTTCAGGATGCGCTGGCTGCAGCAGTGTCCTTGCCTGTGAACCTATTTTGATGCTATGATGACTGCACGTTGCTTTGGAGGTAACCATGGTTAACCATCCCTTTAAAGCAATCATTCTGCTTTTTTAATCAGTATGACAGAGTGAAATCAGTCTTATCCTGTAATTGCAACTCATCTGAACATTATTCACAGTATAGTTAATACAAATTGCCAACATAAAAATTGATGCAGCATACAAATTTTGCACCATTCTCAAAACATTAGGCCAGGGCCGTACCTATGTGGTAATAGCACATGTTTGTGCCTATGTTTAGTTTCATTTTGCGCGCACTGACACGCGCCTCTCTCATTAGCCTTGCGTTAATAGAAGTGTAGAAAGTGCATCCAAATCCTCTTTTAAATACATTATATAAAGAAAAAATAAAATTAAAGAGTTGCATCCCTTTTTAATAGCAGTGGCCATTATTGTGCCTGTATATTGATAATTTTTAGTCCTGCATTTTTCACTTAAGCAGACGTGACAGAAAGAAAAGTCACTGAAATAACTGCTCATTATAACCAAACTATGCAATAGAGCATTTTCACATGCACAATACATACAACCTTGAAGCATATGGGCTACTGCTCTGTCAATACTGTAAATACTTCTACTACCAGTCCTGTCAGAACGTACATTCCTAAAAACACTAAACGTATACAAAAAATACAGTGGACAATAGACATGGGAGAATAGAAAATGGAAATAGTGGACTAAAAGTTCACTCTTGTACTGTGTGGTGTGATAATTTGTAGCTTTTTATTTGTACCATTATTTTCTAATCAATGTGAAATGTAGCTGGCAGCTAATGAAGTGACGTTAAAACAGGTGATATGATCAAACATTCTAAATCTATTGTGAACTGCTGAACTGAAGAACTTACGGGTGCATCCAGAAAGCAAAGTGTTAACAATAATCATTCTATTCTTTGGGTAAGGTCATTAATTCATTCTTAATTTAGCAATGTTTCTAAGGTGCTGTTTTTCTGCTATGTATATAGGCTTCAAATAGGAGATTAGGATCAACCTCACACCAGGGTGTTTTCACTGCTAGATATGGAGGAAGTGTGAAGCAATCAAGTGTTATCATATAATCTCTTAAAACTTTCTTCTAGTGGCCATTGACCAAATTAAAATAACTTTGACTTTTCAGACTTCATTTGAGGCAGTTGCTAAGCATTTCCTAAAACTAGCACACGGTTTTATCAAACTTGAAACCCCAAATCAGAAAAAGTTGGGATAGTATGGAAAGTGCGAACATTAAGCAGTGCTCGTTACATATACTTTGACTCTTATGGTATTTCTTATGGTTTTCTGTTCAACTTCCTTTTATTTGTTAATTAAATAATATCCCAAAGTTAAATTCCTGCATTTCAGGCCTGCAACACATTGTAAAAAATGTGACACCAGGCCAATTTAGGACTAGTAATTAAGAAACAAAATGATGATGTGATTAAAACAGGTGATTTCAAGTGATTACAACCATAATTTGGAAAAAAGTAAGTGTCCACAAAAGCATGAGTCTTTGGGGGAGTAAAGGTGCCCAGAGGATATCCAGTGGTAAACAAATGTCTGAAAAAATTATTGAAATGAAAGACCAGTAGGGATTTCCATATTTAAAATCTAACATTTTCTAATATGACTTGTTTTCTGTTATCTTGTTGATAATTGCATGGACATTACTTTAAAAAATGTCCACCATGGAGGATTGTGGAACTTATGCAGCACTTTATGCAGCACAGCAATGTGTTAATGTGACTTTATATTGTTGTGCTTCGTAAAGGTTTGTAAGTAATCCTATTGTTGTAAGGCAACTCTTGATGCAGTGCCATCTGAAGGATCATACCGTTGTACCAAAGGCTTGTGCCCTTGCACTTTATGCACTGAGATTCCTCTCAAATCCGAACTGGAGATCCTCTGCCCATCTTTGTTCTTCACCCTTTTTGTGGATACTGATTTTGTGCCAAATCATGATTACTGTTACCAATTGACGTCACCTTTTTGAATCCACATCATTATGTATCTTATACACCACTAGCTCTAAATTGCCTCATCCCAACTTTTTTGGAATGTGTTGCAGGCCTGAAATGCAGGTGTGGCTGTTTATCACGAAACAAAATTAAGTTGACCAGACTGAAATTTATCAGGTTCATGCTGTTTGCAGTGAATTTGGGGTTATAAAAACTAGGGTATGTTTACCACGGTTTTGCATCACCTCTTCTTTATTAACAGCAGTTTTTAAGCTTTTGGCAGATTTGAAGCCCAATTGCTATAACTTTGAAAGTGAAATGTTGTCCCACTTCTTTCTTATTTAGGATCTAAGCTGCTCTACAGTTTGGGCTCTTATTTGTCTTTTTTCATAGTGTACCAGATCTTTTCAGGGTTGATAGGTCTGGCCTGTAGGCAGGTTACCCACCAGACTCTTAGTACAGAACCATGCTGGTATAGTGAACGCAGAAGGTAGTTGAATTCTGTTGGACTTGTTGAAACCTACTTTTGTCTGAATAGCAGCATAGTCATAGATGAACAGTACAAGTCACACAAAAAGGCAGTAGGAGTGTGACCAGACATCAAGGAGCTGTTTATGATTGATGACATGAAGGTAAATCTTGAAAACCAAAATAAATTACTCATTGACAATATAGAAAAGAGTTTATTAAGAGAAATTGAAGTTACCAAGCATGTGGGTGACCATTGTGGTGGGAAGACCACTCACTCAGTTAAAAAAAAACAGCTTTCAATTCAAATGATAAGATTCCAAGCATCTTCAGATGTTAAAAGCAAAATAGCTTAATTTTGACATGGTTCTTTATCAGTAATTAACTCTGTGGCACGTTTCCTTTGTGTCTATTTGTAAGTTATGAATAAAAAACTTTTTGTAAAAATTTAAGTAAAATGGCAGTAATCATGAAGACATTTATTTTTTAAGGGTTTAATTCAAAATGAGATTTGTGCTCATAATAACCTGTAAGTCAATTTTGCCTACTGAAACACATTTGTAATTGGTTTAATTTAATGTTGGCAAACTCATTTTAAGCGAATAACTATAGTTATTATAAAGTATAACTTTCTGGCATTTGTTTGATGAGCTATTGTGTAACCTGAACCAATGCAGAATCCACCAATTCAAAAAAGGCATTGTATGTGTGAAGCAGGATCTGATTTGCAGTGAGTTTTTCTATGTCTACTCTGCAAAATCACTTCACATCCCCTTTCAAACAGAAAGATACGTGTTAGTGAAACAAGTTACGGAATTGTTTTGTTTTGTAATTGTAATTACTTGATACCATTTTTCATATATTTTCCCTCTTCCCACTCAGCAATCAATCTATCAATTAAACAAGAGACTACTTGCTAAATAACAGCATTTAGCAATTATTTAATTATTATTTAGCAATAGGGTAAAAATACTTGGTCAAATAAATTTTTTACATTTCACTCCCTATTATTAAAGGTTAATCAAAAACGTACTAAATACAAACCTCTTACCTGCAAACTTTGTCTTTCCTATCTTTTGAGTTCTATCTGAAAAATCTTTTTAACCAATTACATTTATAGCTTATTGTCAAACACATCTCCAGACAGTCAGACTGAAATCCAATTGCTGTAACCAGTGTAATATGTAATTCAACTTGTAACACTTGACCCGTGGTGATTCCATAACAAGTGCACAGATCAATTTGGGCTTGAGAGAGCACCCTGTATTTGGATCCATCCAGCTTGCCTGATCAGTTGTGCAGTCCCTCAGATGAAAAGCATCTCCATGTTCTTTAAGCAAACTCTGAACAGGTTTTCAAGTATTTTTCCCCCAAAAAACTCTTGCTTCTTGCCATTCCGCCATAAATAGGATATTTGTGGAGTGTCCAGGAAGTAGTTCTCTTGTGCAGTTTCTCCAGCTGATCTACCGTGTTCTGTCAAACCATCAGTCACTTGGTTGCATCTGATTATAGCCCCTAAATGGATCCCTGATTTTTGATAGCAGATTCTTGGATTGCAATCTTCCTTTTCTTAGTTCGGGAATTAGTGGTGCTCTGTGGAGTTTTCAAAGTTTTAAATCTCTATTACTTACCACACTGCGATTAAGTTTTGCCCCAAGCTTTTGATAGCTTGATTTTTTTTTACTACTCCATTAAATGACATCTGCAGTACAAATGAAAAAGATAAACTTATATTATGACCTGAAATATGTTTGCTTAACATTTTTGTTACCATACAATTGTAAATCTATGATGATATTGTAAAGGTTTTTCCTCTAGGATATACTCTAACCTAAGGAGACATTTACCTTTATCTTACCACTTATGTCCATTTAGCAAAAGCTTCAGTAGTTTTCAAATCACAGAAATGCAAATTACCTCTGCCAAGGACACCAACAGAACCCCATACCATGACACCCTAGATTGTGGACTTTCTGATAGCCACCTGGATCAACCTTTTTTGCTCTTTGTTCCAAGCAGCATCCATTTGTTAAAAAAAAGTATACTTTTGACGTTTGTACTGTGTGATGGTTGTCTTCTCACTAAAGATCAGAGAAGGTGATGCTGCTTCTGGAAATTAACATACTTTTTCACTATAACTGTACTGTAGTGATTTACAAAGGTTTGTCAATGTTCCTTTGCCGATGTGGTTACATTTTATTGATGAATGGCAATGCATTCATCCAGATGAACTTAAAACTTAAACTATTTTCAAAGTGTAAGGAACAATGTTTTTATTAGCATTTTTCAATGTTCCCAGTCAAAGTCCCAGACAACTCCACCATAGCATATTGGTGTAGGGCAAAGCTTATCACATATATTTACATATAAATATAAACAATTCTAAAGTGTATGCAACGATTCAAAGATAAGAATGACCACAGCAAACATTTCACCTAATCTTTTGCTTATTCATACTATAGCAGATTTTAAAAAGAATTACAGTACTTTGACTGGGTAATGAAGGGTAGTACCCTTCTTTAGGAAAATGCTCTAACTGGAGATTCTCTTGTCCATACAATACTTCTAGATATTTTCTATTTATTTACCTTTTATAGCACACAGCTTCTTTAAAAGAGGAGCAAAAAGTGCTAATATTCATTATAATTTCAGGTACAACAAATTTATTTGTAACTCTTCCATTGCTGTTTAGAGCACCATCTACTTTTTCCTCATCAGAAATATTTAATGATGTATAATCAAGCAACACATATGTGAATCCTATATAACTCAAAGTATAACATTTTCTGTTTGACTGTTTCTACGTACTAATCAAACAGTGTAACTTCAAGGTATCGTTGTGTTGTTGCTGAAATTAACTGAAACCAATTTATACAATCTCCAATAATTCTTAATGCTTCAATAATTCCTAACAAAAACCCAATATCTGGGTTTAATGGCAACCTAAAATGTGGATCATCATATTTCCAAGCTGTTGTCATCATTTATGAAATGTGTGGTCTATTATTCATGTCAAAGTATACTGCTCACAAAAAGAAGGGGATATTTCCTTTTGACTAGTCTAATTTTTGTCAGCAGTACATTTAGATAATCAATTTGGAAATTGGTAGAATTTTATGACATCACCTAGTTATAAAGCTTATAAAAACAGAAATACTGGCGCTCAAAGTTTAAGAAGTCAGTGCCAGTGACCAAAATATGTAAATGAAATTAAACAATAGCTAATAAGTACTATGAAATGTTGCATTAGACAAAATGAATTGTGTGACGTTGTATGGAAAAACATACAAGAATATGCTAACGTGTGGCTGCATAAGTACCAGTAACAAAATACACTAAAGCCCGATATTAATCTGGTTAGGAAAATTCCTTCAGAAACTCTGATCAGTCGTTTGTGACCCTGGCCAATCCAATCCTGTAAAAGGATGGCATAAACATCAATGCCCTAAAGCCTGGTTTTATGTATCAAGACTGGCAGCCAGTACTTTTTTAAATCATAAGTTTAACTACTTTTAGACAAATCTCAAACGTTGTGTTCACACTGACATTTATTTTATCAAAGCAAACTCAACAGCTAAGTCTCTCTTGTGAGAATTACGGGGTTAGTAGAACATACATGACACAAAACAGAACCCTGTGACAACAGGGTCAAAACCTACAGGTTTGATTAATTTCTAGTTTTTTTTTTTTTTTTTAGATTTTATTTGTTTTTTTCTTTATCAAAATGTCATTGCAAATCTGACGAATGTTTATGAAACAAGACAAGATTTTAAAAAAATCCAAATGCTTCACATACCCTCCTGACCCCCATTCATTTATGCTTAAAACTCTTGAACTAGCTTGCTCACAGGGCAGAAAGGAATGAGCTTCTGGTTTCTGTTGATGAAACCACAACTAGAGGTGGGGGGGGAATCAAAATAATTAAGCAGTTGTAATGCCATGAATAACAGGCTCTGAAAAGGATGCAATAACTAGCACAACACAATGCACACCATGGCAGCTGTTAAATTTAACCACACAAACAGGAAGAATTATGCATATACATACATGTATAAAAGAGGTCACCCTATTTGTTGGTCTACTCCATACAGTGGGCTGCTGATACTACAGTGTGTTCTGTTATTTTAAACCTCAAAACATACTGGGAGATATTGAGATGTTCAGTGCCACAATGGCAGATTTTGCAGTCCATTTATTGTGAGTCTGCTCATGTGTGTACTTCAACATGGCACTGCCAATACAGATGACAGGAGGAGGAGGGGAAAAAAACACAAAAAGAAAATAAGATAGATTTTTGTTCCCAAGTATCTCCAGAGAAACAGATGGGTTGTGGCAAACAGGATCAGGGTAAAGATGGACTACGTTCAACATTCTTACTATTCAGTCATCCTCTCCATCATCCTGAAATACGAGTCAATATGTTAACACTTTCCTATAATATTTAAATAAATACATAAATATATACTGCTCAAAAAATAAAGGGAACACTTGGAGGTATATTGTGTTGTTTAAGTGTTCCCTTTATTTTTTTTTTTAGCAGTGTGCAAATCTAGGGTCCTCTAATAAGTAAAAAAAAAAAATGAGTTGCTTAAAAATTACCTCTCCATCATCATCTTCCTCTTCTCCATCTTCCTCCCCCTCCTCATCAATGTCTTCCAGACCTTCCTCATCTTCATCCTCATCCTCACCTTCTCCTTCCTCATCTTCCATGTCCGGGACCTACAGGAAATTTTGAACAGCCAGTCAATGACACAAATGTCTTACTTTTACCCAAAAAAAAAAAATAATAAAACCTATACGGCTGAGACTTACCAGATAATACTGCAGAGGATTAGGCCAGATATCATCTTTTATGACTTCTCCTAACTCATCTGCTCCTGAATCAGAATGATCAGTGAACCAGGTGAAAAAGCTCTCTGGCTCTTCATGTTGCCTCTTTTTGCCTGCTTTACTCTGAGTTTGGCTGGAACGATTTGTGAGGTCCTTCAAAGAAACATTTTTTTTTTTCAAAATCAGACGCATCAAAACAGCTTTAAGTCTTACAACATGAACATACATGTTTCGTACCTTTCCTGGTTTCCATTTGATTTCTGTTGATTTTGGAGTTGGGTCTCCACTTTCATTCAGGTGAATTTCTTTGGAAAGGACTTTGTTCTCAAAATACATGTTTTCATCAAAATACTGCAAACAGATTTGAGAAACAGTCATTCAATTAGACAATAACGTTATTTACACTTGCTGAGAGCACAGACCAAATGAAATAAAAACCCAACGCTTACAAAATCTATTCTGTATCCTGATTTGATATCTTCAAACTCTGTTACTTCCACCCTGGTCAGATAATGAAGAGCTTCTTCATCTTCCTCACCAAGAAGAGCAGACACTAGATGTAGATAAGAATAAAAATGCTTCAATCAGATAAACGTATGATCCATTTAGTGTTTCACATGTAATTAGACAACTACAGTTCTGCTTACCTTGAGGGTGATTCACAAATGTAGTGACCCAAAAGTTCGGAATTTTGGCAATGAGTTCTGACCTCTTCTGAAAGAATGGCTGGCGAAGCTTGTTATATTTCTGCTCAACTTTGAGGATCTCCTCACTTGCCTGTTCATTGAGTCTGTTACAAACAGATTTTATTTAGGTGTACTACCATGCCAAGATAATGCAATATTACAGTTTTATAAAACAAAATAAACTTACCTGTCAATTTCATTCTGTACTTCATCAATGTGCTCAATGGCTTCCTGTTGTTCTTTTTCTGGAGATGCAAAAACTATCAAGTTTAGCCATCGGGTCACCAGACAATAAAAAACAATGCACTTTAACTTCTATACTGGAACTATGTCATTGTCGATATAATTTTAAAAACCTTGAACATAAGGTTCTTAAATGGGGTGTTACACTTTTTAAATAACGTTGGAACCTTCACTAGAAAACTAAGCAAGCACAGGATTTACAATTTTACAAATGTACAATCTTGCACATGAGCATGTCGAGGTGGGACCAACAATGGGGGGTGATGGATGTACTTCATAATGGGGTTTCTTGGGTGAAACTATGGTAGCCCGTTAGCTCTCGCTGTGTATGAAAGCACAAACGCTGCTTCCTCTTGCCCAGGCCGCGTGGTTTAAATGTACCGAAACGAAGTCAACTCTTTCACCGCCTGCCGCCCTCTCCCCGTCACCATTTCAGCCGCGATACGACCCACTTTACACTCGCCTCCCAGAATACAGTAGTTGCCTAATTTAGAAAACTGCTGGTAAGTTTATAAGAGGCGACTTATTATCTCGCGCTGAATCTACATGCCAGGCTAGCCAACAGGCTATGTACATCATGGCGGAGGTCAGTTCCCTACAACAATAAAGTAGCGAAGTGACTCGATGATTCATTCATTGCATTTGTATCACTCATAAATAACAGGTATGCATTCAAATCAAACAGCCACGTGCAACATCCTAACTAGAAATTTCTAAATCCGAAGGCGTTTTAAACACATCGTTATAGAAATTCAACGCTGCAACATTTGCGTTAGCAGCTAACCAACATGGCCTCCACCGCCGGTGCTTTCCTGCGCTCATGAGCTTTTCTCTTATCCAACCGGCAACATAAACGCAGAACTTGCAAGACGCGCCAGCAATAGTAAAATTATAGGCTGGTTAATACTGTTATTTTGAAAACCACGGGGCTAAACGGTGAAGTGTGAAAAGAGAAAGTGAAAATGGCGATGCTTCGAAGGCCCTCGCTTCTTACCAGAGGTCTCGTCCGCTCCATCGTGGTTTGAGTTCGGATCCTTTTTACTCACTTTAGCCGCTGAGGCAGACATGATTTTACCGCTTACCTAAAGCGCACTTTCAGAGAAACCGATCAACTATAACTCACACAACTTCTCGAGATAGACTATCCTCCTTAGACGGTATAAGAAAGCAACACACAAGAATAGGCAGCGATCCTCAACTAACTCGAGGAAACGCAAATAAGCGCGCGCACACTACACCAGGCGACTCCTCTCATGCGCTACACTGTCGGGCGACAGAGAGAGCACGCACCCGCGCGCTGCAACTGGACTCCGCCCCCCACATGAGTTTGAGGCAGAAGGAAACGCCCACATAAGGCGGGGTTTCCACGACTACCATAACACTTTGAATTTCTGTGTGTATTTGAAAGTTTCCATTCCAAAATGAGGTGTTAAATATGGAAGCCCGTTTCCGCCACACAATATCCTAATTATGAGATGCCAAGTCGTAATAATGAACTGGCTCAGTCATATATATGAGATACTAAGTCCTAATTATGAGATGTAAAATCATAATTGTGTTAATAATTTACATTTACTGCATTTAGCAGACAGTTTTATCCAGAGCAACTTACAACTCATGCAATCCAACAATCCAAGCATTGTGGGTTAATAGCCTTGCTCAAGGGCCCAACTGTGGCAGCTTGGGATTGGATCCATAGACTTTCTAGTCCAGAGGCCAGTACCTTAACCACTAGGCTACCACAGTCCAATAATGTTAATCATGAGTTACTAAGTCATAAATATAAGATGTAAAGTCATAATTATGAGATACTAAGTTATAATTATGAGATGTAAAGCCATAATTATGAGATGTAAAGTCATAATTATGTGTTACAAAGTCATAATTACGAGATACTAAGTCACAGGTTTTTGCTGGAGGCAGAATAGTGTAACTATAATAGTGTGATTTCTGTTATTAAAACATTGTTTATTTTGTTAGTTAGAGAGGTGTGCCAACGTAAGCACTGAGTATCTGTTCAATTTATGCCAGCTAACAGTAGTGCTCAGAACGCTAACACTAGCTCCCCAGTATAAGATAGCTAACGCTATCTCTGAAGTAAGCCAGCTTAGTTTAGCTCCCTTGAACAGGTGACTTCATTACATCCCACACACATCAACTGTGCATATCAATAAGCTGCATGATTTGATATTTTCACCACTTCTGACTGTTAACATGTACTGACAGTCACTGAGGCTAGACTGCAATTATTCACTAATTTTGAATTTGATGCCTGCAATACCTTCCAAAAGAGTTGGGACAGGGGTATGTTTACCACCGTGTTACATCACCTTTCATTTTAACAACACTCAATATACGTTTCTGAACTGAGGACAGTAATTGGTGAAGCTTTGTAGATAGGGTTAGCACATATATAGGGATAGGGATATTTTGCACATCAAAATGCAAACACCTTTTCAATGGTAGAGAACTCTGGACTGCAGGCAGCCAGTCTAGTAGTTGCACTGTTTTGCAGAATGTGGCTTGGCATTGTCTTGCTGAAATAGTCAGGGACGTCCCTGAAAATAACATTGTTTGGATGGCAGCATATGTTGCTCCAAAACCTGTATGTACCTTTTAGCATTAATGGTGCCTTCACAGATGTGCAAGTTACCCATGGCATGGGCACTCAGAGATATCAGATATTCCGGCTTTTAAACTTAGTGCTTATAACAATCCGGACATTTTCCTCTTTTCCCCTTTAGCTATTTGGCCTGGAGGACATGACATCCATGAGTTCTAAAAACAATCTGAAACGTGGACTCGTTAGATGACAGAACACTTTTCCTCTTTGTGTCAGTCAATCTCAGATGAGCTCAAGCCCAGCCGGTGGCAATTCTGTCTGTTATCAATATATGCTTTTGCTTTGCATGGTAGGGTTTCAACTAGCACTTTATGAACTGTGTTCACTGACAACCTAGTTGGTAAAACTAATGGTTTTCTGAAGTGTTCCTGAGCCCATGTTTGCTCATGCATGCTCGGCCCATCCTTGTTTGTGAATGACAGCCTTTCAGGGATGCTCAATTTATATCCAGTCATGACACTCACCTGTGGAATGGTGAGCATTTTTTTGAGCATTTCTCAACTTCCCAATCGTATTGTGCTTTTATTTATGTTTTACACAACATCCCAACTTCTTTGGAATTGGGGTTGTACATGGGTTTATGGTAATCACATAAAAAAATTTGCACAGAGGAGGCACAGAACAGCTTAAAATAGTGTACGACAAACCAGCATGTGCTTTTCTTTGAATGAAAAAACCTAATATTTGTAATTTTGAATTTCAGCAGTTAAAAAGGCCATAGTCATTTTTGCTGAAAATGATTTGTACTATATTTTAAGATGAGTTTTAAATAATATAATTAAAATTAATATTAATATTACTTTTAATAACAAGAAAAAAATGCTGTGTCAAAACACTGTAAAAAAGCTGAAAAGGCTAATCAGAGGCTCCCTAATCAAAAAATGCAGAAGGAAGATTGATGAAGGAGGAAGGAAGGAGATGAAAACATGGAAAACAAAAACTCCAATTATACTAGCCCAAGTTTACCTCGTACGAAGGCTGTCAAAACTCAAAATGTTGATGTTCTAGATGTTGGTATCAGTGAAAATCTTTCAAGCATCAACAGTGGTAATGTTTCCTTCATTTACTCCACCATTTATATGACTGATCTATCCAGTGTGCCAGTCCAGCCATTGGTGAGGATAGTGGCACTATGACCTTCATTACAGAACCCAATTTTGGGATGGCGTGCTACAGTATTGATGATAACTTGCCTCTGTCTCAGCAGTCATCTAGTCTAGTGCGTTCTCTTCCTTTCACTGATATCGAATAGGAACCCACTCCTCATACAGAAAGCATGAAGAGTGTTCTCGTTGTACATCATAGGCAGATCCTTAAGGAACCTATATAATATTTTTGTGACTAAATAATTTTGCCCCATGGTATATCTATGCATGTGATATATCCTGATGGCAGTCAATTAAGTGTTTTGAGGGATTTTCTTTCAGAATTTTGGCTTATTTCTATGAGCAGTGCAATTTGGGGAATTATTTTAAGGTGCCTTATCTGCACCATAATTTTAGTCAACTGCATTAAGAGTATAGGGCATTTGGCTGACAGAAAGATAAGTATATGCCTGTAAAAACTGCACCTGTAATATAATATATATTATATAATATTATATATAATAATAACAAGATGCTATGGGATGTGTGAAGAGTTACGTTGTTCACAGTTATAGTCAAATAGAAATATCTTTGAATCATGTCACACGGATTTTAATGTGTAGACCAGGAAAATTGTTGGAATGACTGGATCTTCATTATTTGCCGAAGAGTGGATACAGGTGATAATATTGAACAAGTCTTGAAGGAGCTTGCCCACTAGAAGCTGACTCAGGAGCCTGCATTTGTGATTTGTTTAGATAGTCTTCTTCCTTGTCATTAGTGTAACATTTGTTTGTGATAGGTATAGGCTTGTAGGCAGTCTGATATAAAAGATTGTAGTGTTAGAGGCATGCATCCAGAGATTGGAGAAGGCTAGCTCAGATACTAGTGTAGCAAATCTGGATGCTACAGGCATAGTTAGTGACCTCCCTCCGGCAGTGCCCTCACAGCAGGGCAAGTGGGTGACGTTTCGGTGTTGTAGTCGTAAGGCTAGCCCTTCAGAGCACCATTCTTTATCTGTTCATGTGTCCAACAGGTTTACCCTCAGTGAAACACCCACTGAGCAGTCTGTTAAAAGATCTCTAGTTAGTTGTAATCATCTAATTACGATAAACACAGATAGCTCTTGTAGAAATAACAATCTTAAACTTAAGCTAAGATTACATAACATTAGATTCCTTACAAGCAAGGCATTGATTATAAATGAACTAATCACTGATAAATGCTTACACACACTCTTGTTACTGAAACCTGGATTAGACCAGATGAATATTTAGCCTTAAATGAAGCCTCCCCTCCTAGGTACAGCTATGTACAACACCCTCGTCCTACTGGTTGTGGAGGAGGTGTAGCAACAATTTTTGACACAGATTTAGGTGTTCTAAATCCCATTTTAAGGCTAATTCATTTGAAATACTGATTCTTAATGTGACTGATCCATTGTTATGTAAGTGTAAACCATACTGCTTTAGCTCATCGCTATTAATTTACTCAGAATTTCTTCAGGAATTTGCTAATTTTCTTTCCTGCTTGGTACTTTGAACAGATAAGGCTTAAATTGTAGATGAGTTTAACATTCACTTTGAAAATTAGCAGGACTTAAAATTAACCACTTAAAATTGCGAGTCCATTTTAGAAACCATGAGCATCGCTTAGTGATAGGACAGATCCATCACTGTAATTATACCTTAAATCTAATATTAACGTTTGATATTGATATAGATAACATAGATGTTTTGCCACAAAGTGAGTTGATTTCTGATCACTATCTCTTAGATTTTGAGCTACATATATCAAATAATATTCGCATACTCCCTCGTTATCACACTAAGTGCACTATTGCTTCTGATACTCCAGCTGCGTTTATTAATAACTTTCCAGACCTAACTTTTAATACACTTACAGAGCCGGATCATCTTGAGGTTGCAACCAACCAATTAGAATGTGTATTTCACTCAACCTTTCATATCAATCTTAGATATATTATATAGTAGAGAAAAAAGCTAGCACCTTGGTATAATGACCATAGCCGTACTTTAAAGCAAAAAGCTTGCAGTTTGGAAAGCAACTGACGACGTACTAAATTGGAGATATTTAAGATCGCATGGAGGGATAGCATGGCAGAGTATAAACAGGCCCTTGCCAAAGCTAAATCATTGTATTTATCCTCAATCATAGAGAAAAAATAACAATAATCCTAGATATATATTAACTAAAAGTTTAGCATGATTTTAACAGTAATGACTTAATGACTTTCTTTAACGATAAGTAACTTTAAGGAAACTTTAGGCAAAAAGGATCAAGGCTCATCACATCACCCATCTATTCAGCAGCCTTCCAGATGCAGCACTAGTGTAGATTTCTGTTTAATAAACTCTAAACCAGGACTAAAATCTTTTACCTGTGACAAAACACTGGCGTAGACACGATAAATACGAGGAATGTGGACGCAAGTTCAAGCGTTATCGTTTATTACAATTAACAGGCAATAGCCATAGCCATAGCCATAGCCAGAGAGTAACAAACCGATAAGGTAAATAACAAGAGAACAGGGTGCTTGTAAAAGAACTAAGGAGGAACGTTAGGAAGCGTGAAGGAAGGAGAGACACAGACACACACATATACAGTATATATATATATATAGCCAGAGAGAGAGAGAAATAGCATCGGAAATGAAATGCTGAAAAACAGCACTCCTGAGCTACAGGGGGCAATACTCAAGTTATTCAACCTTATACTAACTGCAGGCTGTTTTCCTGGCTTCTGGAGCGAAGGACTCATCATCCCCATCCATAAGTGGAGACAAATTGGACCCAAATAATTTCAATTTAATTAAATTCAATTTTATTTATATAGCGCTTTTTACAACGCAACATTGTCTCAAAGCAGCTTTACAGTAATACATTATTTTAAAAGGCCAATCTCAAGTTTAGCAAGCCCAGGGCGACAGTGGCAAGGAAAAACTCCCCAAAATGGTAGGAAGAAACCTTGGGAGGAACCAAGACTCA
>JAUZST010005755.1:0-15322 GCA_034779995.1 Parotocinclus haroldoi | reverse complement strand
CCGACCCCATGCTGAGTGCTCTGAGATGGAGCCATTGCAGATACCACTTAAATTCCATACAAAATGTGCCCGTGTTCTGAGACACAACACAAGAGCGTTTTAAGCAAATGCTATGTAGTTGATCCCTGTTACAGGGATGCAAATATTTCAAAAGCTGCTGGTCCTGTGATCTACACAACATGCAGAGAGGAACCCAAAGTTGTCCTTAGTATTTTGACCCCTTCTAGTGATTTGTGGTGTACACATTTGTGAACAAGGTGATCCAGCTTTTTAAAAATCATGTGGTGTTCTTTATCACGTGCATGGTACCTAAAAAAATGAAGAAAAAGGTATTGTTTGTATGTATGCGTTATTTCAAAGTAATACATGCATTTTGATTAATTTATATTGTTCAGTTGTACGGCTGTGTAGTGTCTGGTTTTAATGAAGTATTAAAAGGGTGAAAACAAGGAACAAGCCAGAATAACTTCCATTAATTTTGATAAACCAGCATTATAGTCCTATGACTTGAACGTTGATGTATGACGTTTTTACATTATTAGTATTTATTTATAAAAGTCTAAGCCAATTATAACACTGCAGTGTTTACTGTCTGTGATTTGTTAGAGGAAAATTATATCTATGTCAACGTGACCTCTCTCCACTTTCACTTATTTGTCCTTTGAAATAAAAGCACTGGCTAGAGGCTTTGCAGCAGGACCCAGCTGCGATCAGAAGGGAGGTGGCCGAGGCGACCCGCAAGATGACCATGCTCAAAGTGAATGAGAAGTCACTGACCAGGCGCTGCACTACCTTAATGGAGCAAGAGCAGCATCTCAGAAAGGAGAACAACAAGCTGAAGGATGATTTTGTCCAAATGGAGGCTGCAGTCACTGAGAGGATTGGCTATCTGCAGAGGTTCAAGGTGTTGCATGCTTTTGTCTGTGGACTTCTGGCACATTCTTTAATATCTACATCTAGAAATCAGAAAAAATTGGGACAGGTGAATCCTTTTTTGGATGTTGTGTTCTCACAACATAGGCCCTCCAGACTACTATCGACAACCAGAGTCCAATGTCATGGCACTGACACAACCTAATACCCTTTAATGCGTTAATACAGTAAATTACAATGGCTTTTAAAGAGCAACGGAAGCTACCATCAACACAATGTCTGTTCAAGGGAAATCCGTGCATTTTCCAACAAGACGATAGCTCTACATGCTGCACACGTTACAAAGGCATGGCCACGGAAGAAAACAACCTGCAGTCCTGACTCTGTAGAGTCCGATGACAACTTGATGTTGGACACCCTATAAAAATTGGACAAAATAAAAACTAAAACGTTTAATCATTGGGTCCCCTCGGTGCCGAAACATCTTTTAAGAGTTGTGTTTAGAAATGATCATTACAAAGTGGTAAAGGTTTTACCATCCCAAAGTTTTTTGTTTTTTTTTTTATTTGGCCTGAAATTCAAGAATTTAGCCATTAAATTAGCCATTTAGAAATTAGGTTTATGTTAATTTAATTAACAAATGAAATGCAGTGGATCAAACAAAAACAAAAAAATATCTTGCGATTATACTGTCAGCATGAAATGTCAACGGAACAAAGATTTCAAGTGTAAGAAACACTGCTTTTTTTTTTTTTTTCTTTCTCATACTGCCCCAGCTTTTTCTGATTTGGACTTGCATTTAGAAGACCTGACAAGGCCATGCAAATCTAGTTTAGTTAAAAGTGAATGTACTTTGGCAATAAATTGATTGATTTTGACAGGAAATGGCAGCGTTTAAAATGGCTGCTCTGCAGAAAGCACTCGATGTCAGTGTTCCATCTTCAGAGTTGGAAAGGGCAAACAAGCAGTACAATGACCTTACCATGAAGTACAGAGACCTGCTTCAGAAAGACAACCATCTCATCCAGAGGAACAACACGCTGGAACATCTGGAAGTATGGGGTTTTTTTTTGTGTGTTTATTGGCGCCATGTTCTGTAAGGACCTGGTTCTGTCACTTGCGTTTAGCAGGATGAAGATTGTCTACCAGGGGAAGATCTAATTTAGTACAGTTGAACCTCAGTCTCTGAACTCTTGTTATCTGAATTCCTATCATAATGTATGGGCCATTTTAATATTCTTAAAAGTCACGATCTGAAACACTACTAGATTATAAGGTCATCATCAAGTGTATTTGTGTTGTTGTAACAAAGTAAACAAACAAATGTCCTCTGGCAAACACGTTTGACATCTATTCCTCTGTCCTCATTTCCATTCCTTACATGTCTTTATTATGTCCTTTTGGGGAGAAATCGTGGAAAGTAGGAAAGAAAAGGACACTTTGAGGCAAAATAAAAGATATGTTCGTCCATCAGAAATGAGCATTAGTGTGCTTGGCTCTAGTGTTTCTTCACACCAGTGTGTCCTAGTACCACATCTAACATCATGATAAAAATGTTTTTTTTTTTTCTAATCTGTTTACTTTGCTGTGCTGAAACCGCACTGTTTTGTCTAATGTGGTTTCAGAATGAAAACGTCTCCCTGCGAGAGCAAATCGGTTCCATCAGCAAAGAGCTCGAGATCACAAAGGAGAAGCTGCACACTTTGGAGCAAGCCTGGGAACACATCACCACTACTGGTAAACATCTGCTGGCATTATGGATTTGTCTATTTAATTATGGCCCATGCTGAGTAGAAGGAGAGAGAGAAGCCAATCCTGATTTATTATGCGTCAATAGAGATGCCTGAAGTGTAAATTACCCTAATACTTCTCTGTGTACGGTTCAGCACAATCCTACTGCTCTGTGTGTGTGTGTGTGTGTGTGTGTGTGTGTGTGTTCTAGGAGGTGACAGCAGTATGGATAAGGCAGCGAAAGCTCTGGCAAACAGCGAGATTGTGTCCATATCCAAACGCATTACCACTTTAGAGATGAAAGAGCTGAATGAGAGGCAAAGAGCTGAGCATGCTCAGAAGATGTACGAGCATATAAGGAGCTCTCTGAAGCAAGTGGAGGAGAGAAATTTTGAGCTGGAGGTCAAGTTTGCTGAGGTTGGTCTGATTTTTAAAATGGCACAGCACATAGTCAACGTGGTGATAACGCTCAGTCCTAGTTATGGACTCTACCCAAAATAGTGCAAAATGAGGCTTGTTATGGGAGGGCATCATCGAGCTGGTCACATCCCAACCACATAAGGCACTTGTTAGGGACAAATTTTGCTGTTATGTCCACAGAAACAGATGGCTGACTGTATAATAGTACTAAATCAGTTCATATTTTAGTTTCTGTTTTTGCACGTACATAATTCTTGATTTACTTGTGTAATTCACTGGGATTATGTTTGTGATCTGTGGATTGGCCTTCGATGCCTGCAATAGAACTGCTGAATGAAGTGGCTGAAAGAGAACTGTAAAGGCTTTTAAAATGTGTATGCGTGTATAGATGGCAAAGCAGAACCTGGAGGCCCAGCGGATCGAGCGCGAGCTACGAGACGAACTGGCTGACAGTGTTAGTAAAGAAATCAGCAACGCAGACCGGCGCTGCATCACCGATTTGGAGAAAACGGAAGCCCAGCTCAGAATCGAGGTGTCCAAGTAAGCACAAGGATACACATTATATAGCGCCAAAGTCAATTCATATAATATACACTCACTAGCCACTTTATTAGGTAGACTTTGCTAGTAATGGGTTGGATCCCCGTTTGCCTTCAGAACTACCTGAAGTATTTGTGGCATAGATTTAGCTGGGTGCTTAAAACCTGCACATATTTTGGGCCATATTGGCATGACAGCATCAGACCCATAATACAAATCCCCTGTTTCAACACGTCCCAAAGGTACTGTCACAAAGGTTACCGTGGAGACCATGTGAGTACAGTGTGCAAGAAACCAGTTTGAGGTTTGTCACAATTCTAGCATTAGTTGCCTGTTTTTAGGTGATAGGAGTGTCACCCAGTGTGGTCTTCTGCTGTTGTAGCCCATCTGCTGCAAGGTTCTACATGTGTATTCAGAAATGCTCGTTTGCATTGCTCAATCATAATAAGTGATTATTTGAGTTACTGTCGCCTTTCTATCAGCTTGAATTAGTCTGGTCATTCCCCACTGACCTCCTGCATCAGTAAAGGATTTGCACTTAGAAAATGTAAACTTTAGAAATAGCTATGCATGAAAATCCTCTGGTAGTTCAGAAGTTCAGCATCAATAACCATGTCATACTCAAAGATTAGAATAATGAAATCACATTTCTTTCCCGTTCTGTTGCTCAGTTAGAATTTCCTCGTGTTGCCTTGATCATGTCTACATGCCTTAAGTTGCTGCCATGCGATTGGCTGGTTTGCGTTAACAAGCAGTTAAACACACGTACCTAACAAAGTGGCCAGTGAGTGTGGCGGTAAATTCATCCTGTAATGCTATCTAAAATCTTAAAAGTTCGGTCTCATTGCTTTGGATTACAGGATGCTTCTTGTAACAGGTAGAGGTGCAGTCTAGTGAAGTCTTCCTAACCTCTTCAAAGAAAGAACTTTCGATAAGCCTAAATAAGTCACTTCAGTTGTGCGTTACTAGTAGATCATTTGGAATGATCTGCACATGCCACTTTTCTTTCCTTTTAACGTGTTAATGTTTTGGACTTCCTGGTTCTGATGCATATGAATAAATGCCTGAGCATGACTAAAGCAACATTGTGCTGATTCAGATTGCGAGAGGTTTCAGACGTGGCCAAAATGCAAGTTACTGCAATGACCGCCAGGCAGCAGTCCAGGGAAAAAGAGGTGGAGAGTCTCAGGAGGCAGGTGCTTGATTATCAGGTAAAATAATCACAATTCATGTTTTTTTTTTTAATATTCAATTTACTTGTTTGACTAACAGTTGATATTTCCGTTTTGAGAACTGTTATTTTAGCGTAAAGAATTGTTAATCAGAGATATTATGATGCACTCTGCCCACGATTTGATTCGATTCTGCGTTCACGACCCGATTTTCTTATGACTACTGATTTTTACCTTTCACTAACGATATTCCTTTTTTTATTTCTGAAGCATGAACACTGCAAAACTATGTACATTTTTGAAACGAAAAAAACTTTCGTCGTCTGCAATCAAAATCATTTTCATGCCTAGATTTATAAACAACTAAGTGCTATCTTCTATTGAAAATCACAGTAAGCTAACAAGATCACTGTGCTACGCTCGACCTTTAAACTTAGTCTCAAATATTTTCCCTTTCCATCATAGAACAGAAGATTTGCCGTTCATGGCGCATGATTGCACACTCTCCACAGTATCATATCGCCATAACCTGAACGCACCTGATATTTCCACAATGCACTTTGGGAAGTTGTATCTTTGTACTCCTACTGTTAATATAATCAGGGATTCTTAATATTTGTATTACTTTGGTTAGACTCAGTCTGACGAGAAAGCCCTGATCACCAAACTCCACCAGCACACTGTGGCACTGCAGCTGAGCGAAACGGCTGCTGTTAGCAGACTGCAGGCCCGCACCGCCCGACTGCACCAACTCGAGGCCCAGAAACTGAGAGCAGAGCAGCAGCTGGACAGCCTTCAGCAAGCGCTGTGGCACACGCGACAGGAGGGGCGCCAGCGAGCCAATCACCTCCGCCAGGCCCTGCATGCCCTACGCAGACAGTTCTCCGGAGCGCTACCCCTTAGCCAACAGGAGAAGTTCTCTAGCACCATGCTGCAGCTGCAGGAGGACAGGGCGAGGGCACGGGATGAGGCACGCAAGGCTGAGGAGGAATGCAGTACAGCAGAGGGCAAAGCACAGGAACTGGAGATTCGCCTGAAGGGCCTCGAGGAGCTGATGGCCACTTTAAAGGATGCTAAAGGAGCTCAGAAGGTACCAGAGCTGAAACTCTGTTTATTTGAATGAATTCAGTTGGTACCCAGTTGAATAGAACTTTGGCAGAGTTTGGTCACCCTTTTAACGTTCCTTTGGACAGAGCATTAATAATCATGTGAACTCTTGTTATAATGTAATGTACCTTGTGGTGGTGATAGTATTGGAGTGGCAATTAAGTAGCTCCGCTTTCTGGACCGTACAGGTGAGCGAGTGGCATAAGAAGCTGGAGGAGGCTCGTCTGCAGGAGCTGAGGAAGAACAGGGAGCTGATGGCTCTGCGGGAGGAGATCAGGTACCTGAAGAACATGGTGGCCGAGCAGGAGAAGAACATCAGCAGCCTGGAAGAGGAAGTGGTGCATCACAACAATGTAATCAGATAAACAATTATATCATTGTCTCAAGAATATTCAGCCTTTGTAGTGAAGGATTCCTCAGGTTTTCGGTTTTGAAAGCTTGAGTTGCGTTTTTGTTGGTCAACTCTAGTTAGACGAAGCATACTGCATAACTACGGTGGAGGACAAATGTCAGAGCAGAAAATGCCAGAAATGATTTTGTTTATACTATGGTAATTACTCACAGCTTCTGTATCCATGCATTTTTGAAACATGATTAACTAGATGCTAAACTGGTATTAATATAAAACATCAGGTCCAGTTGTTTAAAAAAACGTCCTTAAAATCAGGATGGAAAAGTATCAATAGCTGATGTAGGAGACTTCAGATGGGAAACGTAATAATTACGAGATAGAAACCGGTTGAGCATCGTTTCTGCCCCTAAATGATAAACAAGGGGCTTTAACCCAGCAATCAAACAGAGGATCTAATACTTTCAATCTTTTCCCAAAAAATAAAAAAATCACACACTTTTTTTCCCCCCAGATGCTTCTGAGCCATTGCGTGAAACAGGATTTAATACCGGATCAATCACACGAAACAAAAGCTTTGACTGATTTTTTTTTTTTATATCATTTCTAAAAAATAGTTTGCTTTTGCAGATTTGACTGTTTCCTGGAATCTCACCAAACATGATTAGAGGACATCAAAAGATATCTGTAGCTGATTCCTTTTCCATTTACGTTCAGCATTTCTACATTCTTTCCAGACAGTCCTGATGGAATCACTCAGCCAAGGTTGAGGTTTATACTTTGTGTCCTACTCTCAGAGGGCCTAATGAATCCACAACAGATGTACAAAGCGATTAGAATGAATTTGTTAATTCCTAACATGACTTAGTATAACTAATTGAGAAGAAGTTCTTGTGCAAACCGAGTAACTAAACTTTCTAACAGCTTGTTGTGGAGATCTCACATTAAATTGTTAGACTAACAGTGCACAAATGATGAGATGTTCAGAAAACCCTGTTTCCTCTATTTTCAAATCTATATTAATATAATCTATACTAAATATTATTAATAATAATAATTATAATAATAATAATCTACTCTCTATATTTAAGCAATGAACAAGATCCGAAGTATGAACTTGCTTGTAAGGCAAAATAATCTAATAAACACTTCCAGTCACTGACCATGGGTTTTTGAGAACAACATATATACATGTTCAAATCCCTTCACACCAATATTTTATCTATAGACATTGTTACCAAGTCCTTGAATTGAATTTAGGTGCTCTGTAGATAAGAATGCAAAGCGGTGGGTTCTTCTATTCAACTTTGAAAGCTAAAGATTCAAAACTAGAGTACACTTAAATCTGTTTCTAAACTGGATCATCAGTACAGATTTTCTATTGGAGTGCACTAAGGAGATCCTTAGTCTGCAAAATCTGGACGGATGATCCAACATAATGTTTCAATGTTCCAGAGATAATCTTGTGCTGTTACTGAATGCTTGGCTTTTTCTGTCTTCAAAGTATCACCTTAAATCCTAGATGGGCTTACGGTCAGGTGACTGTGGAGGACCGTCCGTAACAGTCAACACTTTAATCTTCCTTGGTCTTCAAGTAGTTGTTGCAAAGCTTTGATGTGCGTTTTGGCTCATATTCCTGCTGAAATATGAATCTTTCTCCACAAAGATCCAAACAAGTATTTGACCTAGTGCTCTGACTTTTTGATCTCACCAAAACCTTGACCTCTCAACAATAAAATGGAGCAGGCAGATGGTGTTTGATATGTAAAACGTACTTCATTTTTCTAATTTAAAGGATTGAGTGGCAACAAAGCAAAGGACCAAGTGTCTGATAATAAGCAACCGTTTATTATGGAGTTTTAATATTCTCTGCGGATGTTTTAATTTTACCTCCAAGCTGCTGGAGGAGCGGCAACTGTCCTGGGATCAGAGGGAGGTGGAGTTGGAGCGGCAGCTGGAGTCTTATGAGAAACAACAGAGCCATATCATCGGATCTGCTCAAAAGGTTGACGTCAGAATGTTTAATATTTAGTTCATATTTAGATGATGCCTGAATGTTTGTTCTTAGATTTGACATGAAAAGGCTGACTGAACTATTAGGACCAAATGGTTGTGTTTGAGCAAGATGCTCAGACAGGGATCATCTCCTTGCTCTGCAACAGCGACCTCATTATCCACTTGATGGGCCGGTGAAGTAGGGATGTGCAATATTGACCAATACTGGATACTTTCTGGGATTTTTTCAATAGCGATATTTGGACGGTAATTAGGCAGTGTATAAATTAGATCTAAAATATTCAAAAGTAGGGCCCTAAAATGTATTATTTTTTTTCCCAAATCGTATTTATTCTCTCCCCCTTTTCATTTTTAAGGGTTTCTTTACCATTCCATTTTTTTCTTCTCTAGAAAGACAAATGACAAATAAGGAATACTTCAGAGTAAATGTTTTGTAACTATAAAAAGTGTCATTTATAACTTAAATAGTTTGATTTCATCAAACCAAATGTCTTTTTATTAATGTTTTTAACACTGTAGTGCCCTAAATTGTATCAGTTAAGAAATGCTAGAAAACCAAATTTAACACTTCCTTATTACCGACGTGCTTCATACTCGGCCTCGTACACAAAAACACAATCACACGTACTTTTCAAACTCATTTTCCCTTCATATATGAAGTCTTTTGTTATTCCTCAATTCTTCAGTTATGTTCATAATTCTCTGCATCGTGGGAATCCTAGGGCGCTAAAAGAGTTGTTTTAAACCGTCTTTTTTAACCACCTGAATTGGCACCCTGTTATTCGAGAGGTAAGTAGTGACAGGGTTTGTTGTGTCTTGCTATTGTTGTCATTTTTGGAGAATGATTCAGCTAAGCTTTGCTGAGTGTTTTTTTTTTTTTTGGTACCTGGAGGGTTTAAGTCTGTAATAATTTTCAATTCACAGACAGGGAAATCAGTTGGTTGTCGAGTGGTCTGTAATGGCAACCAGTTTGCGACCTAGTTTGCAGATAGTCTTTCCGTCTTTTCAAAGGCATACCACTTTCATGCCAGTGAGGGTTACTTAATTAGATCTAAGCACACAGACTGCGAGGATGGTCTTATTTGTAATTTGTCACCTGTCGCAGTTTGATCACTTATTATTAGCTTTGGTCATGCACTTTTAGGTGCAACACTAGCTACATGAGCTGTAGTCTTCCCAAACTGGCAGCAGTGATTTCATGAACTCCTATGGTGTGCTTTTGAATGTTTTTATGCAAAGTGAGTGACACAATCGACAATGGCAGCTCGCAAACAGGAGTTAAGGTCACCTACGCCAATGGACACAACAGAAGAATCATGTTCCTCTTATAGGTGAAAACGGGCAGCTGACCATCAGGAGTTGTACAGAGGCACTTGGTGTCATTTGTCTTTGGTGGGGAACTTGGGAAATCAAAACATTGTGATTCTGTTCTGTTCTGTTTGTGTGTGCGGTTTGTTTTAGTTTGAAGAAGCAACAGGTTCTCTGCCGGACCCAAACCAGCCTGTAGCCCACCAGCTTGATCATGCTCTGAGGAAAATAAAGGAGCATGTTCGGACCATTCTGGAGACTCAGGCCACCTGCAAAACTCTGGAGGAGGTACATTTATAGTACATAAATGACTTGTCATCTCACTAGCTCGATCAGCATGTCCAGGCATTATAGTATTTACCTCCTCAACTCTTTCAATGATGTGTAGTTCTGTATAAAAGACGGGGTCCGTGTTTGTTCTGTGAACAGAAGCTGAACGAGAAGAATAAAACCCTGTGGCAGGCGGAGCAAAACGTGCTGTCACGGGACCGGGTCATCAATGAGCTCCGTCTCCGTCTCCCAGCCGCAGCTGACCGGGAAAAGCTTCTCGCTGACCTGAGCAAACAGGAGGACTCGAGCAGCCAGCAGGCCCTGAAGATCGCCCAGCAAACCATCAGCAATTTACAGTGTCGCATCGATCAGAAAGAGGAAGTTATTAAAAAGTACCAGAACCTTCTGGCTAGGTCTAGACAGGTACAGTGAAAGCTATTCATCATGTACCTAGAATCAGTTTTGGATAATGTATTGTCAAGTATAGGAAGCCCTTTTCCCAGTTTCTTATGGGAAAATGTCTGCCTCACTGTGGCATTTACATCATTTCAGTGATGTCAGCTTAATATAGTGGCACAGGAGACGTCCATAATCTCATTCTCGCTCCGTGTCGCCTGTTGTCTAGCGTGTGTTTGAGCATGTACGTGTATTGTACATGTATGTGAATTACAGTGCCACCGACCTTGCCCATGTCCCCAATTAGGCCTTGTAAGTCATGTCTTGTCCTCTGGTGAGGCAGAACCCAGGAGCTGTTCTACTCCAAACCTGTTAAGGACCAGGTCTGACACTGATCCAACATTTATACTTTGCTCGATCATACAGATGAGTTCACAAACCACCCACTCAGTGGCTAACCCCCAGGGCTGAGAAGCATTTGGCAATCTCCTGTTTTCTTGGTAATGACAGAATGACCCCCACATCCACAGAAAGTTTTGCAGAATCTCTTGCACCAATCTCTGTTACAATAGTTAAAATGCTCAGGTCTGTGATTTCTACTTAAACATAAGCAAAATGTTTACTACTAACATTTACCCATTTATCTGTCTGTCTGTCTTTCTGTCTGTCTGTCTGTCTAGCTATCTATACGTTAGATATGTGTGTATAATGTGCACACTTATCATTTACATAGCAATAGTTGGCTGATAGCCCCCTTTTGATTCAGCAGCAGATAGGGGCGTGTCCTCAGAATAGAGAGGTCAGTCAAAGCAATGTTAAAGCACATTACAGCCAACCCAAAATGGGTAAGATATGAACAAATCGGCACAAAGCTCAGCTTTAACGATTGCATTTTTATAAACTTATTGGTGTAGTCTCAACTTTTAAGAAAACACACCTTATCCAGTAACAGACAGTCCAAGTAATATTGCATACATGATAATAAGAAAAGCAGACATATAATTTCACTTAGCCTGATTCCTTTGTCCTTTGGGAACAGGAGCAAGATGAAGCAGCAAAAAAGCATGTGGAAGAAATGAGGAGACTGCATGAGAAGCTGGACCTAAATGCAGACGTGTCTCTGGATTGCTTCAGACAAAGAACTCAAGTAAGCTCACACATCTACATCTGCTGCCTCTACAGATATACATCATAGCATATGATGCCAAAAGCTTCGTTCAATAAAATTAAGCCTCAAACAATTTAGTCATTGAGCACATAGCACATCTTGGAAATATTTAGGTTGTGATTACATTTTACAACAAATTAGCGTTGGACTGCATTCTGCAGGAGCTGATGAGGAAACCCACCCTCACGGTACCAAGCACGAAGCAGCTGCGGCTTCTGGCTGAAATGGAGCAGACAGTGGTGGAGCAGGACATGTCTATCACTTCTATGAGGGACAAAGTGAAGGCACTGAATGCTGAACTAGAGAAGCAGAGAACTGTCACAGCTACACAGGCTAAAGAGCATGCAGCACAAACAGCCAAGTGAGTCGTACCAGAGTATTTTGTCACGTTCAACACTGAAAATTGAAATAACACACAGAGACAACAGAGAATTGTCTTTAAGCTTTTCAGCTATCTAGACCCACTGCCTTTATTTAAATGGGTAATGGCTAATAATAATAATATGGGTAATAGTTATCAGGGGACGATGTGCCTCCAAGGGCTTTCTGCTGAGGACTCATTATTTAATTCATTTTACTATTAACACAAATCAAACTATTTAATTTAACATCTAGGCCACCCAAGGAACATGGGTCCCTTTCTGAGTCTCTGAACCCTCCCAAGGTTTTTTTCCTTCTCTATTCAGGGAGTTTTTTTTTCCCTCGCCTCTGGCTTGCTCAATTTGGAATTAGTCTTTTAAGATAATAATAATATTGTAAAGCTGCTTTGAGACAAAGCACTTTTTTGTAAAAAGCGCTATAGAAATATTGAAAAAAAAAATTCACTTTTGACCAGGTTTCCAAAAGGGACGTCCTTAGACAGCCAGGTGTTACATGTAAGGATTAATATAATTTACATAGCTGATAAGTTTGTAGTTGAAATATGCGAGAGTTCAATATAAAATGAAAAGGAAGAACATTTTGAAAGAAAATCTAATAAATAAAAGAAAATACAACAGTCCTCCAGTTCTTGGTTTTTATTTGTTCCGGAAGGCTTGTCGAGAACCGAAAATGATGAATACCAAGAACATTTTATTCCATAAGGAATAATGTAAATTGAATTAATTCTCGTTATATATACACATTGTATAAGGCTTTATGTGCACTAATGGGAGTTGGATTATTATACAGGTGCAACCTGATTTAGGATAGGAATATGTTCCATATATCATACACCCTAGTGAACAGTCAGTGTGGGGGCACTCTCGTCCAGTTTAACATGCTTCTGTTCACCCCCATGAATATATCACTTACTACTCAATCACTGCAATTGAGTTTGCATCTCATTTGCGTAATCAAACAACTTTCTTTGACTTTTCATTTGCTTTTCTAATGATCTTATGTAATGAAATGAAATCAAATTCTTTTTTGAATCGCTTCATTGTCATTTTGAAATATCCCCTAATATTTGTGAGCAGTGTGTGCAAATGAGCAAACATCTGTGCTTCTCCCGTATTCCAAGCTTTCATTTTCTATCATCAAACAGTTCCACACTAAAGCCATATAAACTCATTAACAGAGCATAAAATAGAAACAAGGAAGCGGAACCGAAATTGGCTTAGTTAACCAATCTATTAAATCATGCCAGGTTCAGATATTTCAACGTAGTCCTATATGACATGTTTGCGCGCACACACACACACACACACACACACACACTTGTGCAGAAAGAAGGTGGTGAAATACAGCTGTCATTTCATGTCTGGCCCTGCGTGATGTGCGGTATGAACCAGAGGTACCCCCACATTACAGTGGTACGGTGCGAAAGAAGATTAAGCCAAGCTGCAGTCTTTTAATATTCTGTTTAGCGCTCAAGATCAATGGTTAGAAATCTTTTAGTTTAGTGGCCCCGCAGCTTGGGAAAAGCTGTTTGGCGCCCTGTTCGTACAGCCTGCATGCTCCTGTTGCATTTGCCAGATGGCAAAGTTACAAAGAATGCATAGCTAGGGTGAGTGTTGTGCTTTTGTTTTTAATCACAGTCTAAGAGGTTATAATAACACGCTGCAAGGCCCGATGGCCACCAGCTGTGCAGTTCCTATTACAGATGGTAATGCAGCATGACGGGATGTTATTTTGTTTTTCATTGGTGTGCAGGTGTTTATGAAAGTGTGAAGAGGATATTTGGACTGTAGAATATACAGAAGCAACCAAACCCAGTGCATAGGCTATATTTATAAGAGAAATTCCATCAAGCAATTTTATGTATACTGTACATATCATAGTCAGGACTACATTAAAAAAAATTAAAAATATACAAAACGCGTTTTAAAACATGTTTAAAACATTGTGTTAAAACACTATTACAACTTTTCCTCGCTGGAGAGTATTTTAGTGTGTTGTGTACATTAAGAACGCTTAAAACAAGGGTGCCACTGCAGCTGGGAAAAGTCATTTACATTTACAACTTTTTAGAGTAAAGTATGTAATATTTCATGTAAATGTATTAAATAACGTATTGAAAGAACACAGCTTCTTCTCACTCCCTACGTGACGTACTGCCGACTTCCTCACGGGAAGAGTAACGCATGTACCAAGGAAAATTCAGAGTACAGTTTCTGCTGAATTTGTGTTTGTGTTTAGTATCAGACTTCCTTCTTAAAGTCGGAATATCATAAGTCAGGCCGTTGTAAAGGGGGCAGTACCTGTATCCTTTGGTTCTGTTTCAGCGCTTTAGTGGTCATCTTGTTTACTCCTGTTTGTGACTTGTATTATCACTGTGATTTCCAGGATGGTGGAGAAGCACATGTCTCAGATGACGGAAATGTCAAAAGAGGCGGAGGAGCTGAGGTCTCAGCTGTCCCAGATGGAGAAAGAGCTGCAACGCCTCCACAGCGAACTGGATGCCCAAAAGGAGGCGAACGTACGTTCACCGAGCAACACCATGAAGAACCTGGCTGAGCGTCTGCAGGCCCAACTGGCTCTTAAGGAGAAGCAACATAAGGTTAGAAAGCACAAATCAAATGTAGCGTTCAGTTCTCATTTGCACTACGGTCCTGATCAGATGCACACTTTTAAGTTAGAGGAGATAAAGCATTTACACGGAACCTCCCCATATAGCACCTCTGAAGTAAACTCTTTTACAATGTTTCCTGGGTGTCTGCCTAATGTATAAAGCCATAAATTAGACAGACACCTGGACCCCGCACTTTAATGACTACACTTACATGACTAATGCATTTTGTTTTGTGGCTGCTTAAATATCCACATGATTGATCAGAAAAGACCAGGAAAACATCTGGCTGTGATATGGATGGTTAGGGTTGATGTTTAATACCACATACAGAAGCAGCTTCAGCTCTTTTTAAACATCTGACAGAGAAATCTGCTAAAACCGTAGGGGTAACTGCAAAAGCCACCAAGTGTTTTTCATTGTTTTGTTATTTGGAAGTAAGAATGCACTCTCAGATCTTTTAATTGTGGGCTTGGAAGACAATAAAGGGATTTTTATTCCCTTTTATTCTGTCCATGCATGCATTTTGTAAAACATGGTTTAAGTCTTTTCTAGCCTTCAGTTGGCGAACAGATGGTTTTTATTCTCAGCTTTTTAAAGGAATACATCAATGGATTAATTACAGTGCATTAATCATCTACGCAGGCATCAGTTCTGTCAATTCTGGTTTCGGAAATCTAAACCCTAACACCAAGACTTGTATTTATTTTGTTTCACAAGGAACAAAAATGGCTTCAGTTCCTTTAACTCTATACCTAGAGAGGCACTGAAATGATGACCACCGAAAAACCCAAGAGACCCAAAGCAGCCAAGCTTATGGGCCTAAACACAGTTATTGTCAGAGTAGGACAGGGAATGGAGATGAACGCAGATGGGGAACAGACGGAGCTTACGGAAGTAAGCCTTGAACACGGGCACATTTTGTATGGAATTTAAGTGGTATCTGCAATGGCTCCATCTCAGAGCACTCAGCATGGGGTCGG
>JAUZST010005754.1:0-40888 GCA_034779995.1 Parotocinclus haroldoi | reverse complement strand
AGAGAGAGAGAGAGAGAGAGAGAGAGAGAGAGAGAGAGAGAGAGAGAGAGAGAGAGAGAGAGAGAGAGAGAAAGAAATAGAAAGAGAAAGAGAGATATTGCACCTAATGGGATCTATCTATTGTGCTCAGTTCTTATTGAGAAGGCAGGAAGGAGAGGAATAAAGGCCACACCTGTTTTCCTTCCAAAAGCATCACAGACATTCAGGGTCACACAGTGTTTCAAATCAGAGTTAAAAAGGCTCAACAAAGCATAGGACAATACTGAAAATTGGATGTTTTTTAAAAACCCTATCATTATTTTACCTTGTTACAAGATCTTTCAAAAGGTTCATGAACTTCCTAAGCAAACAGAAGGCACCTTAACAGACAATTAGTCAAAACCTTGTGGCCCCCTACAATGACCATCCATCTCCAAATGCAAACGGACTGCAACCATGAAGCTCAGCTTTGGAAATCCAGTATTGCCACTGCTGGACAGACACACGATTTCCATGCAAGTCAGCCTAAAAAAACTTGACTTCAGACATGCCTACTCATGCAGAGCCGACGGCAGCTTTGCACACAGGGTGCCCACCCTCCGCTGTCTATATTGATCCAACAAATTTGCCACAAATCATTTCACAAATGCCCAGCGGGGGGTTATAGAAGCTAGTGGAAATGCCCCATTCAAGCTGCCTGTGCCCCTGTGGAGAGGCAGACCCAGTGCCTGGTTTATTTCAGTGGATTGACAGCCTCTGATCATCCGGCCATCTGTGGGGTGGGCTGGCCAGTGCTCCTGAGCTCTTTATGTGTACTCTCTAACCAAAAATAAAAAAGAGGAAATAAGAAAGTAAAAAAAAAGTGGCAGGTGCCCTGCATTCACTAATGGTGGCTTTAAAGGCAATGAAATGTAAGCATTATCAATTTGCTTTATGGGTAATCATAAGCTGAATGGGTGCCATTTCTGTCCCCAGGACATTACATGTATAGAGCATTCATATAATTAACTGTAAATAACAAATATTAATATTATATTATTAAGCAAATTGTTTTAAAGATTTACAGTATATAATTTACAATGTTAATTTAAAAAAGTACCAAGAACACTAACATTACACATGACAATGAAAATTTTTTTTCCAGTATTATTGTGTCATCCATATCCCATGTATGACTTAAATATTTTTTTCACGAGAAATCCATATTCATTTACTTTAAAATTTGCCTTTTATTCATGTGCCCAGGTTGTCACTTTACCCTCCTCTAAAGTTAGTGAACAGACACAAGTTAAATAGCAAAATTTGATCTGGATCATGAGAAGACCAAGTATAAATTCCCTCTTATTCTTTCCGGTATGTGTGATAATATTGAAAAACTGATTGAGAAGGTCACTCTCAACTTACTATCCTGTTACCAACATAATTTAAGATGTTTGAATATGTGTAAAATATGAAATGAAATAGTAATGGTACATGGTAAATCAGTAGAATGTGCTCAGTGTCTTAGTGCAATTAGTATTTATACCTTGTGGTTACATTTGATGTATTTGCTATTTCTATACTATTTCTGATGTTCAAAAATAGTGGAGAAAATGTAAAGAAAAATTGTTTCCTACATCTTGCCGCTCATAAACTCAGACTACTGAGTAACTAAAACAAAGAGATGCCGAGAGAACTTGGGGGCGAGGCCATTTATGAGAAGATGAAAACTTTACAATTACAATTTACAGCTCTTACCTGAGACTGAGATTAATTCTAATAACTAATATATTCTGCTACAACTGTGCATTACTAAAGTATTTAAATCTTGTTGTTGTCCCCCTCCCCAAACAAGATGATGTTATTATTTCCTGATAACATTGTTAAGTGTACTGAAACTTTATTATTTGGCAGAGGTTATTTATTACTTATTAAGATACAAAAAGACAGTGAAATCAATTTTTATTGAAGTTCTGTGATTTTGTCTCATTTTATTATTGTTTGTTTTAATTAAGTTACAAAATGTGAGGTAGTATTTATTGGCCATTTATTGGCTAAAAATAATGGCATCAACCTTAAAAAAAAAACCCATGTGGATCAACCAGTAATGTGTATGTGGGTTGTTAGGGGTGGGGGAGGGTGGAGTACTTTAATTATAGAATCTGAGTTAAGAACATGCAGGTTCATACTTGAAAAGTTTTTTAAAGAACAGATCCAGATTAGGATAACCAGACCATTCAAGACGTTAAGGATTAAGCTTCTCAGTTTAACAGGTGCAGCGTCCACATGTTGAACATAGTGCAGCTGATGATAATTGAGCACTGCACATGTTCCCAGCTGTGCAGGGCCACACAATCACAGGGAGAAGTCACTGACAAAGGCCTTGGCCCAAGAGGAAAGCCACCTCTGGTCACTTTACTAATCATTAATCTCAATTCTTCTCAGTTTACAGCTCTGTGTGGTGGGGGAGCATTTTGACTTATCCATGTGCCCCTAATTCAATAGGACAATTTAATAAAGAGAAAGCACTAATAATAATAATAATAATAATAATAATAATAATAATAATACCCTTGAACCTTCAAGCCTCATACTTTAATATATTTTTTTAAAGTTCTAATTTAAAAAAATCTTGTTTGAAGTTTACTTAATATTAAAAGTAAGTCTGCAACATGGATACATTTTACATATGAGATGACAAGGGTGCATGTTGCCACATATAGAACCCCAAAAAGACAAACAGAGCGTGTGTATATTAGCAGCATGACATAATTATTGACTAATGGAATTCCAACAGTCGCAGTGACACAGAGTTGGTGTGCTATTGCACTGACCCTGAGCAATTTGGGTCATAAAAGTGCTCCACCCTGAATCCACCCCCATTCCCCACCCCTTATTAATGCTCAGTGCTAGAGAAAGGCATATGTGGGTAGAAAAGCATATGGATTCAAAAGTAAAGTTCCAATTTGGGAAAAAAGCAAAGAAAAAGGTATTTCGTCAGGTCTCACAACCCTATGCACTCACACATACAAAAGCAAAAGACTGAGGCCAACATTAGATTATAAATACCATTGTTTTAGCAGTGGTATAATGACCATTTATAGTAATGTATGAGTTCTTTATTGCAATAGAATCTGAAAATATAGGAAATTTGTTACAGTATAAAAATTCATCCAGGGATGTACACTGCTCACAAAAATTAGGGGATATTTCATTATGGGAGATTTCATTTTTGTGAAAAAAATGTATAGTCACTCCATAATACTCTTTTCCACTGATCTTCATTTAAATCATTGTGAACATTACTTTTATACTGCATCTCAGTTGTTCCTGTTCTGAAAAAGTGTTTCCTTGGCTTTTATTCTTTTAAAAAACATTCCTGATCAAGCTTCTTTGGATTTCGGTCACCTTGGCATCTTGATGAAGCTGCCAGCTGCTACTATTGCTCAAGTGTATATGGAGGTCACACTAAATAATTCCTGTTGTAGTGTATAGAAGCTGTTTTTTTCCAATATAATTTCTGTTTTTGTACTGTTACAAATTTAATGTAATGTCTGGATATATTCTAATACAGAGACAAATGCATATCTAATCTAATAGTGGCCCAAGACTTTGCACAGTATTGTATTATTGAATTCAATATGGAAATTACCAAGCACTGTCATATTAAATGTTTATATGATGCTCTTTACATGTACATTATTTACAAGGCCTTGCTCAGTGATCCCACAATGAATGCTTGGATGAGCCAGGCTTTAAGCCCACACATTTCTGATTAGTATTCAAGAGCCTTAATCACCAAAAGACTACTAGTTAATTACATCTGCTTCCTTGCTCAAGATTTCTTGCAACAAAAATGTCTCAAATTTCTATAGTTTACAACTCATTGAATTAACACATTATGGTCATATTTGAGATATTTTTTTCTTATTGACAAAATGGATTGGGATATAGCTCTTAATCATATAATTCATTTTTCAATCAGACTCATTGCCACATGTCTACAAAATCAAGCACCTAGCACCTAGTCTACCCAAAAGAACATTTGTGAAAGAATAGATTCTCCTGAACAGCTCACTGGATTTTAGTGTGTTACTATAAAACCAGATTTGTGTGTCACAATTAAAACCAGCCAGTTCATGAAATGTATTCCCTCCAAGAGGTTCCAACATCAGCTGCTATGAGCTTCATGCCATGGGTCTCCATGGTCGAGCAGCTTGCATAACACAATATAATGAGAAGCGTCAGATGGTGTGATGAAAAGCATGTCACCACTGGACTCTGGAGCCCACTACTACTACTATTATTAGTACTGGAACTACTGGAAATGCTGCGATGAGTTGCACATTATGCAATCAGGACCTTGTTCACACACCACATTACACATTGTAATTAGAAATGCTCTACAGGATTCTGTATGGGAAACCATGCAACACAAATAAAATCAAGTTATGTACAGCTACGATAATTGCTATGGCTAGATCTCTATTGTTCCATGGTCTGTCAACATGAATCAAAACTTTAAAGTCAACACGTTCGTCACAAGGTTGTCATGTCATTTTTGTGACTTTGTCTGAAGCGTGATTGCCACTTGAGTTTACTGTGGGTCAAATAGCAGAAATGTGTCATATATATTTATTCAGTTATTTAACTGGAAATTTTATTTTCAGAAATTTATAGTGTCTATGTGGGGACCTCTTTGTATTTATATGTTGTGCAAATTCCCCACCTTAAATGTCCACTTCCAGGTCATGTTTGGGTCTCCAGAATAGCCACACAATGGGAGAAATATACTACTCTGCCTTGCCTGCAGATTTTCCTCATAAAAAACCTTTGATAGCTTAGCCATCTGGTCAGGGCCAAGAAAAAACTCATAAAAGGGGCCCTCTTAAGGTCACAAGGCCCTTGAAGGTTATTATAGTGGACTAAAGTTGTGAGGCACAATGATTTTGATAAATTCATGTAAAGGCTTTTTTAAATTTATTTTAAAGGTTTTTCTGTTTTAACAATAAATTTATCATATTTCAGCTTATGGTTCTTGTTCTTTGAACACATGTTTATAGAAAACATTTATGGATTGGATCTTGGGCACTTCAGTTAAATGCAGAGTTAAACAAGCAGGAAACACAAATGATCATGACCTTTGCTTCGGGGATTTTTGCCCACTGGGCATCTTATATTGTGTAGAATGTTCTCTACACTACACTACTTTTTTCAACAATACTCTGATTCACCAATTAGGAGTAGCAGGCTTAGTCTAAATAAATGCTCTTTTCTCTAAAATTATGAGGTTTCAGTCTGGTATCCATATAGTATTTCTGCAATAGAATGTAATGTAAATGTTATTATTAGTCATTCAGTCATATCTCGTGTTTACATTAATAGTCCCATAAATGCAGGAATCCAATTTTGGCAGTAATCCCATCAAGTATACATGCATTTGGTTAATCAGATAATGTGAAAGCTTTGTGTTTACATGCCTCAGGCATTAATCAGACGTCTACTTTGCAACCAGCCAATAATCTCACAGAAGGACATGACGCAAGCTTTAAATGGCAAAATTCTTAAATTTCCTCAAGTGAGCTCCCCAAAAGTGTTTGGTAGCCATGTAAGGGTTCAATTTAAGGGTTGCCAGATCCTGTGCAAGAAAACTGGAACCAGGTTCCATGGAAACAAGCCCAAAAGAAGGGGGGGTCTCTTAGAATAACCAGACAGTGCAATCTAAACAAAAGTCTAAAAGTTAAAAGTTCAAAAGTGAATCTAAACACACTCACTTTGTCAAAAGTTACCCTTTACTCTGAATTAATCATGGAATAAAAAACAAATTGGGATATTTTAAAATGAATACGAAGAGCATCCCACAAGAACTGCTGGATAATCGGATCCTGTCTACTGTCAGCATGTTTTGGCAGTCTTGGGTGACCATACACCCTACTGAACAGTCAATATGTGGCACTCTCGTCAGGTTTAACATGCTTCTGTTCACCCCCATGAATATGTCACTTGCTACTCAATCACCATAATTAAGTTTGCATCTAACAATAGAACAACTTTCTTTGACTTTTTCAATGATCTTTTTTAATCAAATAAAATTAAATGGTTCTTTTTTTTGATTGCCTCAAATTCATTTTGAAATTTCCCCTAATTTGTGTGGGCAGTATATATCATTATGGAATATGCCCTGGAAAACAGTTGGTCTCAGATTATCAACATAAACGCACAGCCTTTTCCACTGATTTGCCCTCATAGTCATCTTTCAGATAACTCACTGCCTTGACAGTTATAAATGACCAAGCTGCTAGAGGTTGCATCGCAGCCAAATGTCTCTTTTTTCTGTGCCAGTCCACTGGAAATATTTCCCTCAGGCCTTTTCACTCACTCCAGTTACTGTTCCTGTTGTCACAGAAACCTGGATGAGTTGGAGCCGACAGCATAAAAACGTAAAACACATGCTCCGATTAGAAGCCCCTTCTTTGAGTGTGAGCTATGAGACAAAAGCAGGCATTCCTCTCATCCATATTAAGTGTTGGTTCCTTTATCTCTGCTGCTCATTATTGAACTGCTGAGAAAGGGCCGGGCTGCCCTCCATGGCTCAGTAAAAAGCTAAAGAGGAGACACACTGAATGATGGACAATCAAGTGAGTGTGTTGGTTTGGGGGAAGATATTGGAAACAATCAGACTGGCATGTGGATGTACATTTATGAGTGAAGTCACCCACCCGCTTTAAATACCACCTATAACCATCCTGCAAACACCCCAGGACATTTCCTCTGTGAGATTTGGATCAACTTCTCTTAAACTGTGAACTAAATAGTAATTCTCACTAGTCATTCTGTCTTGCCAAGACTTACAGCCTTTGTTGTCTTGTAGCATATGTCACACGCAAATGCAGTGAATGCACAAACTCTAGTAATGAGTTTGGGGATTAAATAAAAATAATGTAAATTCCATGTGCAAATACCATATGGCTTTAGTTTCTCATAATCAGCATGACACGAAAACAAACAAACTTTTCTCACAGAACTTTGCCTCAGGGGGCTGGTCAGGGTGGAGGCATCATTAGAACAAGTGGTTATTAATCTCTCCTAATTGTAGGTTTCTGCTTCCCTCAATAGTAGCAGCTGCATTTTTATCATTAACCCTTGTCTTATGGAATGCATACGGTACACTTGCAAACAACATAGTCCGCCAAATGTCATGCCACAATCGCAACAACCCAAAAACGTACCCAGGCACATCAAACAGATTAAATTGATATTCTCCTGCAAATTGATGCAAATGGCATGGAATGGCCCAGTATCGCAAAACTAGATATAATCTCAGGGCCACTATCTCTAGAACTGGCATCATGAGAAGAATGTTGCAGACCAAAGTGTTACCCAGCTTGCATTCCTGATCTTAGCATAGTGATGGAATCCTCTTTTGGTTAGGAATGTATCATGGAGGAATAATTACTCTCAGCTCTCTATGGGCATTCAGTTAAAAGAGTTTCAGATGGTTTGCGATCTCTCCACACCACCCCTCCTCCTATGAGGAGGGGCAGTGTTTGACTTTTGAGGCTTAATAATGAAGGGGGTTGGTGCACCAAGACCAGCACCAACAAAATAATCTCCAAAGACCTGTGTTACACCTTATTTGTGCTTCACTTTATTTTGTGTTAGATGTAACCAAAGATAGACACTGATATCCAGTGCTTTTGAAGGCGCTGTTAAATTATCTGAAATGAAAGCATTCGGTCATGTGCTGGAATTTCTATGACTATCAGGGTAGGGGTCAAACTTCAGGTTTTAATGTGCTCCCGTTCCAAGAGGTCACCATTATGGCGGAAATATGCAGATGTGTTCATGAGTTCTGGATAGTATTTCAGCAGTCACATGGAATTTGTTTGGATCACATGATAAGTCATTTCACAGACCTGTCAGACTGCACATTTACTCTGATTTGATAACAGTGTAGGCTCATATTTATGGGCTAATGACCTGAACTGCATTTGCAAAAACATGCAACATCTAAATGATGTGTACACATTTATTACATTGAAATAATTATATAGACATATTTATTAATATATGTTGATGCATAAAATACTTGTAAATCTGAAACAGGACACCCAATTCCAATCATGAAATAACAGTCTATAAAATCTGATGGTCTGTTGCCTCGCAACAAACTAAAAACAAGACAGAATTGGATATTGCACAGTGACAAGTAGCTCATCCATAAATATGAAAAAAAAATGATTAGGCTGGTTTAATGAACCATGCCAGCTGGTATGACAAGCGTTTAAAAATGTTAAATTGGTAAGTGTGTATGAATTGTTATAAACCCAGTGATTTCTCCAATGCAGCAATTGCAAATAATAGTTGTTTACATGTTTAGAGTAGTTAATAACTATATGGTCAAATATTCTGCTATAGTGTACCATTTCTGTTTATTTTTAAAATAGTTAAAAACTAACATTGTAAAATAGTAAATGAATTTCAATCATGAAAACTGTAGTATGTAAAATCTGATTTTCTAAAACCTCACAACAAGCAAGACATGACAAGATTATGTATGGCACAGTGCCAAAGAGCTCCGCAAATATGGAATCTGAATAGGTCACTCCAGCTGGCATAACCACAGAACATTAAGTTAAATATGTTTAAAACTCAGTCATGTGCATGAATTGTCTAATATCTATTTTTAAAAAAGTGTTTAACAATAGGAGATCCAATTTCAATCATAAAAACGCAATCAAAAAATAGTCTGTTAAACTTGACGTTTGTTTGGATCACATGATCACTTGAACAGTTTTTTTAAACAAAAAATATGATTTGATTTGATATGGCACAGCGACAAGTAGTCCATCCATAGATAAAAAGTCAATATGCTGATTTAATTAACCATGTCAGCTGGTACAACCATAGAATAGTAAATATTTTTAAACTTGGTCATGTGGGTGAAGTGTTATGAAACCAAGGTTTTCTTCAATGCAGCAATTACAAATATTAATCTGTGTTCATGTTTTCAGTAGTTAATAACTAGGGAGAAAATAATTATTCTAATTTCAAAATGGTTAAAAACTAAATAGGACATCCAACTCCATTCCTGAAAAAATCAGATGTTCTGATGGCTTACCACTGGTACTGGTGCTGGTACAACCATAGAATATTAAACATGTTTAAAACTCTGACATGTCATGAACTGTTATAAAACCAGTGTTTTCTTCAATGCAGCATTTTCAGTAGCTGTAAATAACTTGATAACTTAATGTGTACAATTAATGGGTGGTTCTGCAAATAGATTTATTTAAAACAAATATATAAATAATTAGGGTATACATGACACAAAGGTTTTGCTTATTTATCATAATTTTAAAATTATGATAAATAAGCAAAACACTTTTTATACCCTTTAAACGTAACTGATTTGCTTTAAGATGTATTGATTTTTAAAATAGAATGATAAGCATTATCTTTCACACTGTTCAATGTTCAAATCATTACTAATTGTTTAACACATCTTTGATGGATCAGTGTTGGGCCCGTTTTTAAACTACAAGATGATTTTCAGTTCTGTTTTAACTCATAAAGCTTAAAAGATGTCCAAAGATGTTGATGTCAATATATTGGGATGGACGTTGGCTTTAAAAGGACAATTAGTCTGTAGTTAACATGAACTACTAGCATTTCAGCTCCCAATTGTATCTGACTGCTCCCCATTGTAACTGGATGCAGATCACTTGGGTCTATTTTTGGTTCTTGTAGCTTTGATAAGGCCATGTGCCACTCCTCTTTAGGCATTTGCCCTCGTCACCTCCCTCAGTGGTAGAAGTTTGGGCAGGGGGTCAGAGTTACAGGGGAGGAAGCCCTCCTTTTCTGTGTTGCAAACCCCCTGAATCCCAATGTCTTATGCTCAACAATAACCATCTGTCACAAGGGTGCAGATTTCAGCACCATGCATGTTTACTTTATACCTGTAAGATCAACACAGCCTGCTGATTGCAAATTTGGAGGAATTTGCATGAGCCAACTCATATGAAAAGTGTTGTTGTGCCTTTTTGTACTGGTATAAAACCTGACAAGATCACTTAAGCCCTATAAATGTTGCATGAGATTTGATCTGACATATACAGAAGCACTTTCATGTATAACGTGAAGTTTGCATATTTTCCTTTAGCAAATATGAAATGCACAGATTTGTGGATTGAACCAGCAACATTATATTTAAATATAAAAATACAATGATTAGTAAGTATTATTCATTGTACATACTGATTTAATCTTTACATTTACAAATTTGGGGGCCAAAGGCCAACTCTAAACCACTTTGTATCCCGCCATTATCATGTCAATGGTCAACAGTTGACAAGCTTTATACACACAAACATATAATATTTACAAATAATGCAATTACCCTAATAAATAATTATGTTCTATTGTTTAATTCACAATTAATTTGATTCATAATCCTTGCTTATAGGTACATAGTATTACCCTAATTTTAGTTGGTAGTGTTATATAAGGCTTTTTTAGTATACTGTGTTAATACAGGTTAGGGAATTGTTATGATTGTGTAGCAGCAACTCTCTGTAGGATCTATGTGTTGGTGGAAGATATTGTCAGTATTAACGCATATTCAGTATGACATTTTTTGACTTACATGATTTATTTAATTTCTTTATTTCATTGAGAAATAGCGTGCGAATAATGTCACAGCTGTCAAAGTCAGATTCAGTTCTATAGTATTTTTTACAATGGAACATTGTCTCAAATCAGCTTTAAAATTATCTATTATCTTCTATTATCTAAGCCCAAAGCCCCAACTGAGCAAAACTAGTGAGACAATGGCAAGGAAAAACTCTCCAAACATAAAAAGGTAGAATCCTCGGTAGGTCTAAGCCTCATAAAAGGACCCAACCTCTTTGGGTGACGTAGATGATATATGTAAGAATTAAGCTAAGAGTAATCTAAATTATATTTTTACAGTAATAGTTTAACTAAACAGCAGTTAAGTACATATTATCAGAAACTACAATAATTAAAATAAAATTCAATAGTATGTATATTGAGAGAAATTTATATTTACAAATATATGTAAAATGAGAGATAATATAATATTAGGAAGATTGCAGAATATAAAACTATAGCACAGGAATAGGCTGTGATGATCTACGGCACTCGCCTTCAACTTGTGCCTGCTACCAAATCTCAGCTGTGATGTTATTTGCTGTGAATTTATTATTCAATGTTCTATTGCTTATATAATATAATCTACACACGAGTTGTAGAGAGTTGACTGGAAAAAGCATGTGTCAGTGTGAAATACAAACACAGATGTAGATATTATGAATACAATGGCATGATGTTAATACACTTTGAGTCATTTCATGTTCTTCTATTAAATATTTATTCTACAAATATTTCCCCCCTGCTGAGGGCACAACTCTTGACTTTCTTCCCTCGCCCTTTACATTTTCAGTATATAGTGTAACACTCCTAAGATTCAGATGCCCCTATTGAATAACCTCGTCGTTCAGTTCACACTCCCACTGGGGAGATAATTAAAACAATTCAAAGACAATGGAGCCGATCCTCATCCTCCCCCTACTAAACCACACCAATACTTTGCTGCCAGAGGGTCACAGTTGCTCAGGATTACTTAGACCCCCACCATTAGCCAATATGCACACAATCAGCAATTGGCATTCTATTGCTTTTAACACTTTGTGCATTATGGCCAACTGGTGAGGATACTAAATCTATGACCACCTGGTTGATTCAGAAATCTAAATTTCTCTCTTGAAACTGAGTTAGCATTAGTGTGCTATACTGTGGAAGATATACGATACCAGTCAAAAGTTGGGACACACATAAATTAATGTATTTTTATTTATTTTATTTCCCCCACCTTTTGCAGCAGAGGTAATGCATGGTCTTCCTCCACTAACAAAATCTTTATAAGACCCAGGTTTAATGTGGTGTTTGATGGTTTTGAGCACTGTACATGTTGCATAATCTAAATTTCCCTAAATTACTGGACATCATTTCATAGTTATTCTGAACTACTGTTTCTCCTTATTAGTTCAGGGTTTATGGCAATATTGTGCATTATTTAAACACTACAAAAATAAAAGATTTCTTCCAAATGTCAAATCTTAGTTGTCAAGGCTAAGAAAGTTATTGAGGGTAATACACTGCTCACAAAATTAGGGGATATTTAATTGTAATTCTTTGTGAGCAGTGTATATATAGTACTTCTGGCAATTACAATCATGTTGCAATCACACCTACATTCACTTGTCATAAATTAGGGATGTTGGCATAATACATATACACAATAGTTTTCCAGTAATTTTTTTTTATTTGGATAAACATTTCGAATAGACAAACCTGACTACTTAGTGTATTTTTTATGTAAAAACAACTTTCTATTATTGTTGTTAGACTTGTTTGTTTAGTTGGTTTATATGATGCCTCTGTCAGCATCATTGGCATTTAAATGACAGACACAAAATAATATTTATACACAAGGTTACTTTAAAGCTATTCATTAATATACTCGGGTAGGTTCAATTTAGCTTCACTTCATCAATTAACCTAGTGCATGCATTTGGACTGAGGGAGGAAACATGCGGCAATGATACCTTGCAATATCATCGTGCCACCCTATATAATCACACATAAATAACAATTACTGTAATACTGTAACACTTCATTAATTTTAGCCATGTTTTTCTTTTACTATTCACTTATTTGCACTTTGTATTTTAAAGTTACATTACTTGGTAGTGTTATATAAACCTTTTGTAGCATACTGTCACTTGTTGTGTACCTTCTTTTTTGCAGAAGGTATTGTCAGTCTCAAAGCATATTATATAAGAAATTTGGTGATTCTTTCATATATAACACTCTCGTTGTGATTTATTATGAATAACAACACTACAATGATGGGACACTTTAGTTCCAGGGCCACAGACATTCATGTTCTACCTTAATTAATACCTTAATAAATGCATATATTGCTTCTGCATAAAGGTAAGCATGAGACATTATTCACTTTGTTTAACGTGAATTAAATTATGATTACTCAGTCATGTAATATCGCATTAATTAATGCTTTTCCATGGTCCTGGAAAGTAAAGTGTTACGTGACTATTGATTATTTATGTACATCAGTCAAACCAGAGACACTCCATTCTCATTCTAACACACTTTTTACTGAAGTATTAGTATGTGTAATATGGTCCAGCAATAATAAAAATAATTTATATTTACTGACTAATCCTGTGTGAACATTAGCACAAAATGTTTCTCACTACAAAGGGAGTGAGCTGGATGTACGATGCACTTCCCTTCCCTTCTCCAACCATGCAATTAACACCTTGTTAAAGGAACAGAAGATCCTACATATGGGAGGAATTATTCTCTTCTTTTTTCGTCTTTATGTCTTTTAGCATGAACTTTCGCAAAGCTTTGAAGATTCGTTAATCAAAACAGAATCTTAGGGCAGTGTATAAGACCGGATGTTTACATGTAACTAGAAAACAGCTTAACAGTTTGCAATTACAACAAAAAGAACGAAAGAAAGAAAATTTTAACAAGTGAAGTTAAGTGCTGTGGAATAACATCTGGCATAAAAAATGCCTTACAAGGCACTGTAAGTGTAAGATTAATTAATTTAGGGCAAATTAAGTTGATCTGATATTTCTGTTTGAATTTAATATAGAACTTCTTACTTTTGCTTTGCTTGATATAAGCATCTATTTTTTGTTGTGAGAAACAGAAAGGAATGCCAAGGACACAATTACAGGTTGCTGTCCAAATGAAAACAGGGGTGGCTGATCTTTTTTCAGCTTCCTCTTGCTCTTTTTTTTACCCTAAACGGCCCACCATGGCTTGAGGCTCTACATTCTGAGGGAACAACTCAGGCATTAAATTGATGTTGCCTCTTCCAGTGATGTGCTTTATGGCACTCATTTTGGTCTGACTCACAGTCTAAACACGAGAGGGTCTGCATTTTTGCGCCATCAGAGTGAACCCGAGGTGGCACGCTAACTCAAGGAATAAACACGGTTTGGTCATTTGGCCAAGTGGGAGGTGAAAGCTTCTGAGCTCATAGCTGCTAATTGGTTTCCACTCTCCAAGGAAACATGTTGCAGTGTGTCGGATGAAGTCTTTAACCAAGGTTTAGTTCTCCAAATAAAGACTGCCCATGGATTTTGGTGGATTTGGCTTTGTTAATGGATGGGAGTGGGTGTTAAGATGGATATGGACATCACAATACCTTTTGACTGTTGTCATTATTAGAAGGCACATTTCAAAATGAGATTAAATCTGTTCTGTTCTGTGTGGTATTAACCCGTATTCCAGTTGTGTTCTGAGAAATTTTAGCCAATTAGCCATTTTCCTTTTTGGATTATTTAGTGTTTGTCTTGTGACTGGCATATGACTTCATTTATGTTGTCACTGAAAAAAATATAAATACCAAATGATAGCTGGTATCATTTCTTGGAATGAACTTGTCATATAATAAAAAATAAATGGGATTAGAAGGATGTCCAAATCTTGGTATCAATCCAATCTAACTTCTAATTTTTTTTTAATGAAGTATAAATGATAATGAGTTGGTTTTAAGTAATTTTGGACTGTGGACACCAACACTGATCCATACCAATGTAACAATTACAGAATAAAATAAAATAGATTGCATGAATAATTTTGAAATGACAATTAAGTTCTAAGACCTGAAACGTCAAATGAATTAAATTAAATTAATACAACTAGAGATCTAAAGACTGACCCCACATAGACCTGTGATTATAACAAAGATCAATTTTTGTGATAAATAAGTAAAGCAATTAACTGTGAATAGTACAGTTCAGAAAATCAGATTTAAAGATTGATTTTTGTGTTCAGTACGTATACACTTTACACCATATGACAATAATCTGCTGAGGAATTCTGTGCACTGAGCTGTTGACACTCTGCTGTCTCATCAGAGCTTTTAAGGCAACGTTGTTATCTCTCTGTCCAGGGCATACTTATCACACAAAAGGGAACTGTATGTAACCAGAAACAATAGGAGTGATTGAGTGCATTCCTGCATGGGTGTTGGGTTACGTTGCTCTTTTTTAATAGACAATATCAGACCAGCTGCTAGCAGCTAAACATGACCAGCAAAAGACTTTTCATAAGCTAACTGCGACGATACAATTAAAGCAGTGCAAACAGGAAGGAGGTGCAAGGACCCTGTGAAATGGCGACATTCATTTAGGCGGACATAAAGGCCCTCAAACAACGTGTGTGTGGCCTTGACACTAGCATAAACACACACTTATACCCGCTAATGGAGATGACTTCCTGATAGCACATATGAATGGAATTTCTTTCCTTTCCTCTGTTGTCGTGTTTTTTTATATAAGTATAAGTGCAGTCATTTACATTAAGTTTCTGTCAGAAAGTCTACCCAATACCTGAAATAAATTGAAATAGTTTTTAAGTTGAAAGTAATATGTGAAAATTTCAAAGTTATAGTAACAGTAATTTTGTTAGTGTAATAATAAATTATGAATCTTATCCATGTGTTTCACTTCCTAATTATGAGTTTGCAAGACAGAGATCAGCCATGTCATTTGGGCATTTCAGTTCATCAGACCACCAACAAATTGGAAGAAAGTGGTGTGGGGGATGTGGGCTGGGATCTCATATGCTAATCTGGCAGATGTCTGCAGTGTTGGACGCATTCCAGACAGCTTATAAAAACAAAGTGCTGACCATTCTTTTAGATTAGCTACTGACCACCTTAACAGTCCAGAGTAACTACTTGTTAAATCTAGAAAGTCCCATCAAAAATTTGAATGTGATATTCTTGCCAAATACATGCTTTTACTGATATCCACATGTCACACAGCTATCAAGCAAATCATTTTAGCACTGGTTCTAAGTGAATGTTTTTACAAACAATATTGTGCAAAAGTCCAGCACTGCAAAGGCCAGCATTAGATTTAGGGTTACTTACTTAGGGTAAGCTAACACTGAATTTATACACTACATTGGACCCCAAAATTTCGAACTTGAATTTGTCACTCCGTAATACTCTTTTCTACTGAACTTCATTCCAGTCTTTGTGTGCATATCTTTTTCACCCTGTTTCCCTTCTGAAAAAGTGGTGTATTAGCTGCTACCCCTCTAAAAACCTTCTGATAATGTCTGATCAAGTTGCTTTGGACTGTAGAAGAGTCACCTTGTTAGATGTTGCTATTGGTCAAGTGTAAGGGAAGGTCGCACTAAATACTTGCCCCTGAAGCAATTTTTGCATTTTTCTTTCTAGTTTATTAATACCGCATGCACATTTCTTTTAAAAATGATAATTAGTTTGTATTCTAATTAAGAGACTAATTCTAAATAATTAATTAAAGTTGGCCTTTATAAAACAGTGGCATATCTAATCTAATTTTGGCTTAACTTAACTTTTGCACAGCACTGTATATATATATATATATATGTATATATATATATATCAGTACCACAGCCTAGTCATTTCCAGCAGTGGTTATTGCTCACTTCCAGCTCCTTACAGTAATTTGATCCTCTTGACCTAGGCAATGTTGGCCTTCATGTATTTGGTCAAGGTGGGGGTTGTATCCTTTTGTATTAACAATGTGCATTTTGTATAAACTTGTTGCATTTAGCTGCAGTTATATTAGCTGTTAGTATAGTTTATACAACAATATAAGGCTTATTAACACTGTGTGGGTCACTTGATTTGCCAAACATGTTAGACAAATGATTTGCATTGTTAGTGTTGTAGTAAGGATCATCAGAGCAAAGTCTGAGTAAAGACCAAGACTGGGAGTGTCTGAGATGAGACTGAGACCAGATGAAGATTTTTTTTTCCATCATGCAAGAAAAAAGTAGCTTGTACTACACTTTAAATACATTATGTAATACAATTAATAATAAATCAGATTATATTTATTCATATATTTTGTAAAATATATGATGAATATAAAATAAAAAAATAAAATATGATAAACTATTATTACATCAGTTTCTTAGGCAAACTAAGGCAATATACTGTAATTTTTAGAAGCAAATGCTGACAATTTTGTTTTTCCCAAATGCCAGCACAAAGTTAACAACATTCACAATAATAAGCAAAAACACAATAATAATTATTATTATTTCAGACATTATTTGGACATGGTAGCAAAAAAAATCATTTGTCTCTGTTAGACAAACTGAGTGCAGATTTTATTTAGGCATGTAGAGAAAGGACTGATTTACTTTGGATGGACTGCTGATATTCAATAACCATAGGAACAGGTACAAATGCATGGGTCTCGACAGCAATTTCCATGTCCACCTTACCCTGAGACTAAAAAAATCATTTTGACTTTTGCAGCTTCTTCCCAGTAACATAAGAAGGACCTGATAGAAATGTAGTGGAGTTGCAGTATAAGTACAATATTATCCTTAAAATGAAGTGAATTTTATGTGCAGTTATATGCAAACTATATATATATATGTAAGACATTTATTACAATAGACAGATTACAATAGTTACAGGGACTAAGAAGAAATATATTTTTCACACTGAAACATTTGCACAGTTGTGTAGCCAATTATCTGCTAAGGGGAGATTTTTTAATTGGACGGTGGTGGTTTAACCATTATGGCACTGTACTATAGACCAGGAAGTCCAGGCTTAAAATCCTACCTCAGCCAATTTGCCACTGTAGGGTCTTTGAGCAAGGTTGGATTGAAGATCAGTTGTCACTGGGATATGAGTGTGTGCTAAACGACTAAATGTAGATGTTTATGTTTTTTTTTCCTTTATACAGCACAGTGTGATGACCTGCCATTTCAAATCTCAGTTTTTTTGTTCAGTTAAACTCATCAGGATGTAGGAAAATTCTATGGGATGTGAAAATACCAAAGCCATCGTAGGTGTGGGCTAATAGCACCAGCGTACAACTAGTTAAAGTGTTCCATTTGATAATGAACAATAACAAGTCACTGTGTTCTGTCTTTATCAGGACTCAGTGAGGACCGATTGCAGCAATTTATCCTTTCTTCCTTTAAATGGAATTCATTCATTCAGAAAGATCTACATCAGAGCTGGTGGGGTCTTGTTACATCTCAAATCAGCTCAGATAAAAGCAAGTGTGCCTTTCGAACCATGCACAGCTGCGAGTCAGCTAGCACCATGGTTGGACAATGGGCTGGCAATGCACTGAGGTCATATTTCCATCGTGTTTGTTTTTGTTGGATAAGGTATGCATGGGCAAAGAAAATATTGGCCTTCGCCACTGCCATCTGTCAACTGCAATGGAATCCTTGAAAAAGCCTAACGCTAATTTGTTTGGTTACCTGCATCGGCCAGAAAGGACAAACATAGTCCTGCATGCTTCACCAAACTGGCTGACCTACAGATTGGCGGGAGCCTCAGTGTGCAGTTTGGTTTTGCATACAGATATTATGCTTTGTTTATGAAAATGGACTGTGAACGTTTTCCAGTAAGCATGACATTTCATCAGAAATGAATTTAATACTGAGCCTCATTTTAACCTTCACACATCTGCTTCTCACATAATGATCCCACTAATTAGCACAGTAATACAATTTCACTCAGAAGGGTCAGAGTGTCAATGACTTTTTTTTAGGAACAAGCAGTGATAACAAAGGCAGTCTGTTTAAAGAGACTAGAGTGAGCTTTTGGCTTTATAAACTCACAAAAAAAGCTGACAGAGTGAAACAGGTTTGAATAAACTCTAAAGCATGCCAATGGTGGCAATACTGGAGACAAAATGTAACACAGTCCTACGCTTACTGTATACTGTAGCTAACACAGCATATGATGAAAGGGAAATAAATATTGGCACTGACATTAGGCACCACAATCACCACAAACCACACCACAAACAGCTCTGAAACGTTTTAAAAACCTCAGCATATGCACAGGTGTGGCAGCAATTCCAAGTCAGTAACTGATTCTTTCCAACACACCTCATTCTACTTAATAAACTACCAGATTAGGTCATCACCTGAATCAAATCTTGTTGAGGTAAAAGTGCAATACTCGAAAAAGCTGTGATTGAAGCTGTAATTATTCGTATTATTTGTATTATTAATGGACCGAATTTATGAGTTAATGAGTCTGTAATTTATGGAATCAAATTAAAATGTTTCATTTCATTTAGGACATAGAGTACCCTAAAATATACTGCTCACAGAAATTAGGGGATACCTCAAAAAGAAATGTCCTATAATGAAATATCCCTTATTTTTGTGAGCAGTAAATCCAGAGCAACTAATTATACATTTTTTTTAATGCAAATTGCAAAATATCTGAATACAAAATAGAATGAAATGTAGAAATAATCCACATTTAAATATCACTATTATGTTTTAATTTATATTCATTAAGACTATGCTTCCCAAACTTTGCATAAAACTGTTGCTGAACAACCTGTGGCAGAGATAAAAACCAGATGCTGGAAAAAGCAGTTTCTGATTTTGAACCCTGGACTGAGCTTGCAATGTAAAGGTTGGGTGGTACATTTACAGGGAAATGTGATGGACTGGTAAAATCAGGAACTCTGATTTAGCATTAACCAGTTGCACTACCTGAACACCACAGGTGTTAAATACTAGCAAAAACTATAAATACTAATCAAGCACATTTCCTATCTAATATTGCGATATCTAATTTTGACATATACACTCACAGATCATGTACAGCTCCGTGTTTGTCAGTCTGGTCATTGCCAGTTCCACTTACCATGTAGATGCACTGTAGTTTGATATGATTTTTGCCAGGATATAAACTACATAGTAATGCTCAATAATTTACTCACTTTAAACTTTTGTCAAAAAGTTCAAACTTAAATTTTTTTTTTTTACAAGTTTTAACAATTAACCAAATTAATATATATCTTTAAAATGGGGGAGGAAAACATATAATGAAGAGTAAACCAATTCGGACAAGGGGCGGATATGCAAACTCCAAACAGGCAGATTCCATAGTTGGATCAACACAGGGATCCGCGGAGTTGTGAGGTGATCATCCTAACCACTTACGCCACTGTGCCATCCCTACAATGTACCCCTCCCCCGATCACATGGAGTTTTGAACTACTCTTAAATGCTCCATTAGCTTTCTATCAATCAATGTCTGTTTTATACCAGCAAACAGTTTCTTCTTACATATTCTGAGATGAATAGGAATAAAAATAAGACTAAAATCACATCGGCTGAATAAGTAGTATATTGAGAGAGATAGATAGAGACTGACAGAGAGATGGATCAATAAAGAGATACAGAGTGAAAGAGAGATGGATAAATATATACATTCAATTAAAGCAGTATGAATAAAAACAAAACAAAAAATAATAAAACAAATGCAACAACAACAACAACTAATAATAATAATAATAATAATAATAATAACAATAATACAAATTATTGAAGAAAAATATACCATACTAAAATATAGACTCATATCAAATAGAAAATATAAACAGTATTTCTTAAATAAACTATTAAAAACTAGGTTCAAACTTGCACCAATTAGTACACAATCACTGATAATTCAAAGGAAAAAAAGTAAACCATTTGTGCACACATACTGTTGATTTATTTCTCAAAAATAGACACCTAGGGATATTGTGGGATATTTCATTTTGAAGTATATTAATATAAATTCTATAATTATAAATAATAAGTTGATATACGACATACAAGAAAAGTAGAATAAAATAATAAATAGATTTTCTATAATAAACTTGAATAAAATGAGTATCAATGTACATGGTGGTCTTAGCGAGAGCTATATCACACTAACTTTTGTTTGTATGCACACACGCACACACACACACACACACACACACACACACACACACACACACACACACACACACACACACAAAAACACACACACAACAAACAAAGATTGGTGGGAGAGCTATATCACACTATAATGGGTCACAAAGCAAAACATAGCTTGGCTAAGTCTGAATGGCATTGCTGGTGAGAAATAGCATTCCTTTGTCCATGAAAGGACTTTTATTGGGGTTTAACCAGCACAGTCAGGCCCTATTCAGTGGCAAAAATACCATACTTATTTTTCTACCCCCTGAGAAACTGTTTTAAAACATTGCTCTCCATCTTGAAAGACCACAACAGATTTGGTCACATCCTGACAGCCCAGGATGAGTGTGAAACAATAGTGCAATGAATACACCGGCACACAATGGGGCACTTTTAACTTAGCAAATCTAATTTTCACATTCTCAACCTTCAAAACGTATTAAAATGTACAGTTCAAATGACAGGACAGGTTAACCTGTAACTCAGCAAGCAGCCCTCAAGCACACCTGGTCAGTATAAAAAAAACCCACATATGAATAACAAAGTTCTCACATTTCCCTATTAAATTAACATAATGTGAATGTGCCGTGTTTACTTTCACATGAGCATAGCCTTTAACGAGTGTAAATCAATAAGCATATCTTAAAGCTCACATGTGAGCTTTAGAAATTAGTCTTTTGTCATGAGCTGTGATTGTTCCCACACCCAGTGTGACATTGTCTCTCTTTTTAATAACAATTGTGCCTTTATGAAACAATGGTCCATGCACTGATTAATCCTTTTTCCAAATACACCTCTCTTATTCATTCAAATGGAAAGTAACCCCTTAGAATGGCATCTGCAGTGAAATGAACACATAGGCTGCCGATTATATAGTGAACACTGTTCAGTCAGGTTGCTTTTTGTCCAGCTTTCCATTATTTTTACATTAGGAAAACAAAGCCAAAATGGAGATTCTTCAAAAATACAAGATTCTAGAAGTATGAAAAACCTCCTATGACCTACTAGACTCCTATGAAGCTAAGGAGAAAAATCTATATTAACATTGACCAGGCCAGTTAATTACATTAGAGGCCATTCAGTACCTTTTAGTAATGGGAAACCAAATTGCATGCAAACAAAACAAAGGTCAAAAGCATATTGTTATCAAGTCATGAAAAGAGCAGGGGCAGTGTTGTTGCATAATGCCTGATAAGCACATCTGTCCCTACCCCACTGACTCCAAAAATCCTGGCTCAAAAACCTCATTTCAAACAAAAAGCAGAGATAACATAAAGAACAATACAAAAGCATTGACAACAAGCATAGAATGAATGAACAAACAAGTGTTTTCCCCTTCATCCTGCAGACATAAACAGTTCCTGTCATTCCTTTTTCCTGGACAGCTCTGAGTTTTGGGGTAACCTTAACATCAGGCATATATGTGCTGCTAGACTAACTTTTCCGGGCAGCTGTGAAGGGGCTCGAGCTCTTTCTAATGCTGTTTATGACCCCATTCAAATGCTACGCTTGAACACACAGGAAGGAAGGAACCAAGAAAAGATACCTTACAGTATTAAGGGGTCTTTTTTTCCTGGCACCGTTTTGAAGCTAGATTTAACAAACCTGCTGACCACGTATGTTTTATGTTTGATATTTCCTGCTGCAGGAAAATCCAGGTGATTGCAAGACCAACAGGCTCTGGACGCTGATTAAAAATCAGAATCGTATCATGATTTTTACATACCACACCAAACGAATGCAAGAATAACATGAACATATAAAACAGGTGGGGATTGAGGTGAAAGGAAGGACATGAAAGAAAGAGAGAGTGACAACACTGGAGCAGAAGCAAGAAAGAAAAAACGAAATGCGGAGAAACCACCTCTTTATGGATGCCTGGGATTAGGTTCTGAATGTCTGGGAGATAATAGATCAAAGAGATGCAGCAGAGAGCACTTCTTGCTTTTTCCCATGTAGCAATCATCTTTACACATAATAGTTTTACAAGGGCTCAGGTCTGAGAGCTTTACTGTGGGGCCACAGCACTATTCAAACTGCTACAATAAAGCAGGAGAAAAGTTTCATCAATCAATAATCAGCAGATAAACAGCAGTCCATTTTACATTTATAAAAATCACTCAAAACAATCAATGAGCATATCTTGAAGTACACTTATCAGAACTTTCTCTAAATAAACACAAGGTTAAAAGTAATCATTGGAAATGACTCAAGACTCACTGGGACATTGAAGAGCCCTCACTGAGCACGCGGAGAGCCCACATTCCAACATTTCCCTCAAATCTGACATGAACGGTGTGATGAACGGGTTAGAACAGAGTTCAAAATGGATACTCACTGACACCTATAGGCCGATTTAAGTCACATCACAAATAAAACAATCATAGAATAATCAGTAAGCAGCACGTGGACACAGCAAGGTTTTCTGACTGTCATACAGCCCCCGAATCAGAAAAAGTTGGAACAGTATGGGCAACGAAAATGCCTATCCATCCTTATCTTCCGCTTAATCCACACCCAGTCAGTTCCCACCCGGCAACTCTGGGCACAAGGTGGAATGTAAAAAAGAAAAAAAATATGTTTAATTGCAGACAGTATAAACCAAAGATATTTCATGTTTCGTATAGCTAATGCCATTTAATTTGTTAATGAACATTAATTTCAGAAGTGTTACGCCTGTACAAAATAAATCACTGCATTCAAACATACAAAAGAATGGTTAGAGAAGAATAATAATTGAGAGGCCTAGTCAAAGTTCACAGCCATAAATATTACAATTGGTAATTTATTTATTTATTAAGATCCACTATTACATTATCCAAATAATCCAGTATTGCATGTGCGAGTGGCAAAAAATAACTGTGTAGTTGCAGTCATTGCTGAACATTTGGGTCACACCAGATACTGCAAACAAAGGTTGAGAAACGTTTGCCATTCTCAGTCATTTTTCTTACACGATCACTTGACCAATTGTAATAATTATATCTGATTTTTTAAACTGCATTCTCTTTAACCATGCTTAGGTCTTATTTGGGCAGAAGCAGACAAGGGTATCACACAAATAGTATCACACAAAGGTGATGTGGATTTGCATTTGCTGTCTGCAATTTAATATAGTTCATAAAAAGAAGTCTATTGGCACTGAATAACAATTTAGCAATAGTTTTCCTGAGGCATATACATATTACTGAGCGTACCCTGATCCAGTTTTTGCCACTTATCATACAGATATCACAGCTCTTACCACACAACTTAATACCAACACACATCCAACAGGCCAAAAATGGCATGTTAATAGACCGAAATTTTGGCATGCCTACTTCTAATATTTTTCAACGTGTGCCGTCTCACACACTGTTTATTGTCTTAAACAAAACGTTTGACAGTGCTAATCAAGTGATTTACCGGTATGTTGATTTTCTAAGTAAATGAACACAACTTATGCAATTAACAAACAAATGTGACATATTTCTGCAAATGTATTTTATATTAGAGCTCATTTTAACATATTGGGGGGAAAAAGGGACAAAAGTCAGATCCACTCTTTGCTGTGAAAATTTAAAAAAGTGAAATCACCTTGACCGATCAGCCTGTCAGACGCCTTGTAGATGTCGCTGGTCACACCACTGCAGTGGTGTTTTAGTCGTTATTTAACACCACCCCACTGGCTAGACAGGTAGGCCATTACGCCCTCGAATTGATGTCAATTTAGAGTAACCGAACTAGCTAACGTATATCTTTGTGTACATGGAGTAAATCCATGCAGACAAGGGGAGGACTCCACACAGAAGTCGCTCCACTCTGGGATTGAACCTGGGACCATCTTGCTGTGCTACCCACCGAGCTACCATGCTGTCCCAAAAGTGAATTATTATGAATTGTTCAGAGCATCATCAGTTCATAGTCAACAGTCCTTGCCACAAAATCTATGGACTTCTCTAAGAAATGGACTGATGATCAGAAAATAGAGACTACTGACTCTCATAAAGCTGAAAAAATATATTAAACCATTGACTACTCACAAATTTGACGGTCTGATATGATGTCTGATATAATATCAAAGAAAGGAGGACTGTTCAGGTCAAAACATATTTTGGAACCACATTCACTGGTCAGGTATGCAAACTAAAATCAGTAAAAAGTTTATAGTTGCAAAAAGGCCTTGAGGCAATAAAATCAACTATTTGATGTACTTGAGCTCTGTGAAGAGCCATTTATTTCAACCACATTTTACAGTGTTGCTATCTGAAAACTTCTTAAATAAATATGGAATAGTGTTTTTTATGCTTAGTTCAGCTTTCTATTGTGATACTGCTGATCATTATCAATAGTATATAAATATAAGCACACACGCACACGATCTGCTGTACTGCCCCGCAAAGTAAATGAAAATCCCAGGTGTTATGATTAAGAATAAACGCTTTTGGGGATTACATACCCTTACTGATCTTTATTAGGTTTACTTTATTACTTACTTTATTTTGCTTTATTAGGTACATCTGTTCAACTGCTTATTAATACAAATATCTTATCACATTGCAGCAACTCAATGCATATAGGTATGTGGGAATGGAATAATACAATCTGCTGAAGTTCAAACTGAGCATCAGGATTGGAGAAGAAAGCATACAGATCACATTTTTAAAAGTTCTTTCTGTGATTTGATAACAATTGCTAACAATATGACGCATAACGACATCTAACATGCTAAGCAGCTCAGTGACTCTCAGTTTAACATTCCTATGGTTCCACCACTTTATTAACTCTCTGCCCTGTCCTCCTCCTGCAAAGTACCTAAAAAAATGGTTATTCAGCTTTAATAGACAAAGTGGCTGGCTTACATAGAGCTCCTACCTAACCTCTGTCAGATTGCTTTAAGATGAATTATAATGCCAACTGTGTGTCAAGTCTTACAGAACATCACTGACTGACCTCACAGCCATGTTCCAAAATACAGTGAAATGTCTTTTCAATCTTACCTATGTTTTTTATTTCATTGTAGACATTACGAATCCAATATATTTAATTTGTCACAATCATAAACATCAATTATTCCCCAGAATCCATTACAGTCTTACTTTGATGAACTTGAAACTGGAGAACATCTGCCCAGCTTTGCTCATCAAAGACCGTGATGACATGTGGCAAAATCACTGGATCTGTGATTGGATGGGGGAAAAAACTTTATAAAGGCAGTTTAAGCCAATATCTTTCCTATCATATTTATGGCTTATTACAATTTGCCGTAAACAAAGATGTGTAACATGCAATGCTGGAAATCGAGTTAAAAATGTTAGCCTGTGTGGAGTTATTTTAAGCTCAAGGATGATAAAAAGTAAAACAGCTGAGAGCAACGTATGCAACGCCAGTGTTTCAAGAGGTGGTAATAGTGTATCGGTCCGATATCGGTATTGCCAGATATTCAAGTTTGCAGTATCAATATCGGTATAGGGCATTAAAAAAATTTATTGAGCTAGTCTTACAATTCAAGCAATCGTGGGTTAAGGACTTTTCGTAAGGACCCAACGGTAGCAGCTTTTGGCAGAGCTGGGATTTGAACTTTGGACTATCAGGTCCAGCGTCCAGTACCTTAACCGCTAGGCTACCGCAGTCCTGCAATATCATGTTGTTCATACAGTTTATTAAATATCCTGGGTTCTTACTGCCTACAATGATATAAAAGTCAGTCAAAGTAAGGAGCATTGCGATTTTCCATTTTCCATGCTTTTGGGGTTGTATCTGCTCAATGCATGTCAATCCAAATGAGAATCATGAGGCTGAAGGAATTGCCCAAGCAACTCAGAGATAGAGATATCTGGTCAAGGTTACAAAAAAGTCTGCAGCACTCAAGGTTTCTAAGAGCACAGTGGCCTCCATAATCCTTAAATGGAAGCAGTGTGGGACAACCAGAACTCTTCCTAGATCTGGCCGTCCAGCCAAACTGAGTAATCATGGGAGAAAAGCCTTGGTGAGAGACGTAAAGAAAAACCCAAAAATCACTGTGGCTGAGCTCCAGAGATGCAGTAGAGAGATGGGAGAAAGTTCCACAAAGTCAACTATCACTGCAGCCTTTCACCAGTCGGGGTTTTATGGCAGACTTCTAGTCTATGAGAAATAAGATTCTCTGGTGTGATGAGACGAAGATTGAACTTTTTGGCATTAATTCTAAGCGGTATGTGAAGAGAAAACCAGCCCTGCCCTATACAATCCCAATAGTGAAACATGTTGGTGGCAGCATCATGCTATGTTGGTGTTTTTCAGCTGCATGGACAGGACGACTGGTTGCAATTGAAGGAAAGATGTATGCGGCCAAGCACTGACATATCCTGGAACCTCAGACTGGACCGAACAACAAGACCTTCCAACAAGAAAATGACCCTAAGCACACAGCTAAAATAACAAAGGAGAGGCTTCGGAACAACCCTGTGACCATTCAGCCCTGACCTAAACCCAACTGAGAGACCTGAAAATGTCTGTCTACCAACGTTCACCATCCAACCTGATGGAACTAGAGAGGATCTGCAAGGAAGGCAGAGAATCCCCAAATCAAGGTGTGAAAAACTTATTGCATCATTCCCAATAGGACTCGTGGCTGTATTAGCTCAAAAATGTGCTTCTACTAAATACTGAGCAAAGGGTCTGAATATTAATGACTATGTGATATTTCAGTTTTTCTTTTTAATAAATTTGCAAAAATGTATACATGTCTGTTTTTTTCTGTCAAGATGGGATACTGAGTAATAATTAATAATAATAAGTAATTAATGAGAAATAAAAAGAACTTTCTTATTTTAACAATTGGCCGCAAAGAAACAAAGAGTGATATATTTCAAGGGTTCTGACCCTGGGCTCTTCACTGATGACTTGTCCAAGTAGCACCAGTAGGTGTATTCAAAGTCTCTCAAAGCAGCTGACTGTAAATATTATATTATCTTAAAAAGTCAATCACAAATTGAGCAAGCCTAGGGAGACAGTGGTAAAACTCCCTAAACAAGTTAATGCTGCATTTTCCATACTTCCCAGCTTTTTATTATTTGTGGTTACATGTCTTATTGTCTAGATACAATGGAAATAAGCATGATATAAGCTTGGAACTGGCTTTATTGTGCATATTATATGCATTTAAATCATTAAGAATGCTTTTGTTTAGTCATCATGAGCAAAGATCTGGAAGTTGTTTATTGAAATCAACACTTTAATAACTTTAGTTTCTTGATAATTGTTGACAGTTGCACAGAGACAGGAAGAGGCCACAAATATTATCATTGTGGATTTGTGCAGTCTGATTTTGCAGTTGTGGCATTCAGCATAGGAAATAGTGTGATAAGTCTAGTGGTCAGGTGTATGCTGAGGCAAACATATCTGCACTCATATTTCAAGTATCACTTCAACTGCTTAACAGATCTTATCTCCTAACTGTCAGTGCAGAACATGCAGGAAATTCACATATGCCTGGGTGCAGACACTTACAGAAACGGTTCAAATATGGAGATAAAAGTTACCATCACATATGTTGAAAAAGCTTCTAATACATGATCAGCACACCCTCACTGTACTCTCTTAATTTTGACCAGGTTAAGGATAAATCCCTGAGAAACACAGGCATTCTCTGTTAATACATTGTGAACTGTCTTTATCACACCTGCATACAGAATGCTACCAATTTCTCAAAGTCGTCTGCATTAAAAAACAGATTTTGCAAACTTTCCCACTTGCTGTTGTAATAGCCCCATCTTTGCTGGAAATTTTCTAAATGGTAGGATTTTTATTACTAAAGACAGGCACTGATGTTGGATAATTATGTATGTCTCACATTTCTCTTTTCTGGAACAAATCCAAACCATAAAACCAGCTCCAAATCATTATTTTTGTACCAATGACATTCACCAAATCCACATTTTGTTGTTTCTCTGCCAGGACAATAACGTTTCTCCACTGCTGGGTTAAAGTATGTGTGCAGTTGCTCAGCAGTGGAAACCCAAACCCATTCTGTCCCAAAAGCTTTCATGAACCCGTTCTTCTCCGCTTTATACGGTGCTAATCGTGCCTGAGTTTTGGCGAATTTTGCTTTCAACTGCATTACTTTACTGCCATCTTCAGGGGGAAAGAGTAAAAACAAGTGCTTAAAGGGTAAGCGTTAATTATTTCTCTGAATTAATAATAAATCATAATGGTTTATCAAGTAACCACTCATTTGCTACTAATTCATCCATATTGTCCTGTGTATTGCTTAGATTGTGCTCCATATTTTATTTTAGTGATTGTAATTTTAGATTTTTACTACCTAAACTATTTGTAATTTGTGTGTGCACTGAACATTGAGCACCGTTACATGCACTTAATAAGCAGAAAATCAGATTTTGTCAGTAAGCCCACAAGTTTACATGCACTTGGGTTATCGGCTAAGCCGAAAACTCCAGGTTTAGATGACATAAGCAATAGTACTTTGGATTACTAAAATATCTGCCTTACAAACAGCCCTTAATCTCACAGAAGCATGTGATGTAAACTTCAAACTTTACTGATTAAATATCAAAATTCTTCATTTTCTCAAGCATATACCACATTTTAAAGTCCCTTCAAAATTGTTTGGCAGCCACTTACCCAATGCTGCATTTAATTAAAAGGATGTCTAATATTCAGCTTTACACTATGCCCAATCATACTTGATTATATAGTTATATATGATTTCTCAGATGTAGAGAAGGTGATTGGGCGATGCTAGCATGTGTGGCCCCCAGTACAAAGCATGGAGAAGGTGCTATAATTTTGGAGGGGTGTTTTGCCGATGACTTCCATCAAATTTAAGGCACACAGAACCAGCAGGGCTAAAATAACACTTGTGCACTGGTGATGTGGGAACACCTTCAGGACTGCTGGAGAAACATTACAGATGGCAATCTCTAGAAAAGAGGGTTTAAGATGCACAATCATTTTAAGATAGATAAACACATTTCTTGGTCACTGAAAGTGTTGATTCGCAAAACTTTATTGCCTCAATATTTTTTGCAACTGTAAGGTAAATAAAATTAAAATGAAGCAGGTGTAACCAAAATTGTCATTGCTAATGCATGTAATACATTTCATCAACATATGTATTGAGAAGGAAGAACAATATATGGACAACTGGCCATCTGCACAAATTAGTCACGACATTAACCCATGAGAGCCTATAGTGAGGTGTGCATCACATGTATTGATCATCATATGTATTATGGATTTCATTATATCCCCTATTTATTTTGAGCAGCATATTTAATGTACATGTATATTTTTATAATCATAATATATTAGACTGGTCAGTGACTGGCAGCAATATATATTCCATAAGAACTAAGGCTTTGCTTATAGGGCTACAAAATACAGCAAACTGAATATCTGAGGTTCACAAAAAATGGTCAGGACATGCCATTCAAGGACTTCATTCGTGAAAAAAAAAAGAAAAGCTGCATCAGTACTGTGACACACACATCACGGCTCTTATGGGTTAAAACAACCTGCCTGTAATTATGTAGCCCCCCTACCCCCTGTGATACCAAGGCTCTGACCCATCAAGGCATGGGACTCCACAAGACCTCTGAGCGTGTCCTGTGGAATTTGGCAGTGTGTGAAGAGGCCTAAATGGATTGTCCTTTTTTGTCCAGCACATCTTGTCAATGAGCGTGTTTACATGCACTTAATATTTTGATAACTGCAGAAATTCCGATTTATTCAATAATCTGATAAAAGAGTATATATGCACTTGAGAAATCAAATAAAGCTAAACCTCTGGCTGTGCATGAACCAGGTAAAAATTTGTACTTTGCCATCAGCCAATAATCTTACAAAGAGTGTCGTAAACTACAATTTTTAACTAGCAAATTCTACAAATTTCAATAATCAAATTCTTCACCCCTTTTGGGTCACCACTTGAATAATTATATAACTGAAGAAATCTGATCATTATCGGATTATTAAGTGCATGTATCTCAATAATTGCAATCTAGGGAATCTGGAGTCCAAATCAACAACTTGAACACTTTGTCATGTTTCTCAAACCATTCCTGATTCCTATGCCAATTTTCACAGTGTGGCTGTGGGTGGATTATCCTGATGAAAGAGGACACCGCCAGCATCCAAGTTCTTCTAGTAGAAAATTCCCAGAGCAAGTCAGTTATTCAGTGATTTTAGTGTTATGGCTGATCGGAGTATATAACCAGGGATTATGCATTTAAAAAAAAAGAAATCTGTAGTAATGTCCGGTTTTGATAAGAACTCAAATAATAACAAGCCAAGGATAGTTAACAAAGACCAAATCTCAAAACAAACCACATTATTGTTCATGATTAGTCCTCATTGCTGTCTGGCGTATTGGAGTCAGAGAAGATTGGATTGGGCGAAAGATGGTAAATGGTAGAAGGTGCCTGTTGATCATGTGCAGAGATTGACAAGGGAACACTCTGCACTACTAGGGAACTAGATGGCTCCATGTTTATATCAGACATTACCAGGCCCTCATCTGGGTTTCCATCGACTGATCGATTGACCACAACCTGAGAAGGCTGCTCAAAACTAGAATTTGTTTTTGCTGTCGCTGTGGCGATGGCGGCATGTCCCTCGGTGACTACACTGACTTTGGCTCCGCCCTGCTGGATGAGAGCATGCAGGCTGTCTAGGTCTGAACAAGTCGTAATAAACATGTGACTGTTTTCAGAAGATGAAGCCGAAGTGATAAAGTTCTGCATCTCTAATGGCACCTGAGGAGAAATAGTTGTCTGCAGGAGGTTTTCATCACTGGCACTAATGTGAGTTAGTAAAACGGTCTGATGTTCTAGGTTGCCCTCTGGTTGCACTGGCGTTAGCAGGTTAACCTGCTGTATCAAGGGATTGAGAATTACATTTTGCCCTTCTGAACTGAGCAGAACTGTTCCCGATTTTGAAGATGGCATGTCCACCGCTGTCTGGATGAAAGTGTCCCCCTGGCTCAGAGGGGGTGCTACGATGATTTTGAGCTGTGTGCTTCCATAGGATGGAACAGAACCGTTTGTGAGGGTCAAAGAAACCTGCTCCTCTGCTTTATCTGTCTTTTTTTCCACGATATTAGACGGCCGCGTTTGTTCATCGCTCTCTGCGATGCTCTGCTGTTTTTGTGCGTTATTATGCTGCCGCTTGTGACTTCGCAACGAGTCTTCTCTGACGAACGAGGCATCACACAGGTCGCAGCAGAACACCTGCGCTGCCTCGAGCCTCACCCGGTACCTGGATCCCACAGAACCGGACCGGTCTTCTCCGGCTCCGCCTCCTCGAGCCATTTTGCCCCGTACATCGCCGACTTTCTCACCGTGGCATTTTCTCATGTGGGCAAGCAGGTTGGCATGCTGTTTGCTGGCAAAGGGGCAGAAGTGGCAAGCAAATGGGCGCTCATCTGAGTGGACTCTCTCGTGCCTTTTAAGCGCCCCCTTGTTGGTGCACGAGTAAGGACAGCGAGCGCAACGTAACGGGTGAGCGGGCGCATGCTGGCGAGAGTGGGCACGCATCGCCGCCTTGGCCGCGCAGCGGAACTCACATTCAGTGCAGGAGTACGTACCGTGACGCAGGCGCGCATGTGACTTTAAGTTGGCCTTCATGGCACACCGGTAGTCACACAGGTCGCATGCGTAGGGCTTTTCGCCCGAGTGCACCCGTGCATGCCTCTTCAGGTCTGAGTTTATTTTAAATTTGGCACCACACTCAGCACATTGGAACGGAGCATCACCTACAGAGGAAGTCAACAGGAACAAATCAAGTCTGGCATGGAATCCCATTAATTACTGATATTCACACAGTACAAGTGTGAGAAAATGATTAAAAGATTAAAGAAACATTTCAAACTGCTATGGATGTAATGATACAATCTGTGCCTGATTCGATCGATTCGGTGAGTTCACGATTCAGTTTGGTTTTCAGTATGTCGTTTTGGGGAACTGTAAACAATGCTAATTTTCTTCAATAAGTTTTTTTAAACAAAATATCACTCCCCTGCAATTAAAATAGATTACTACAAGCTTCAGTGGTGCAGGTTTCATTTAAGCTTTAGAGAGGACACTATGTGACATAATGCACTAATTTACATATCTGCTTAGTTTCAGTATCCTTTACATATTGTTGCTTCTCTCTTACTCTCTTTTCAGAATACACCAAACCAACTATGTGCATATTGCAACAAAAACAGTACGTATGTATTTATTAATGCATTGTAATTCTCCCCAATTGCAGTGTTCAGCCTGAACTACGGTCTTTATACAGCCATGTGCTATATGTGCTGCTCCATCTCCCAGGGCAGAGGTTTGGGCTTTTCTTACCTGTGGAAAGTAGGTATGCTTTTGTACAAAAAAAAAAAAAAAAAAAAAAAAAAAAAAAAAAAAAAAAAAAAAAAAAACACACAACATACCCCATCTCCAAACTTTGAGGGGTACACGCTACCACAAAAATACACCCATAATAAGGTTTCAAAAAGTAAATAAAATCATTCCTTTTTTTGGTCAGAATGCGTAGTTTTCTAAAAAATACAAACAAAACTTATTCTACTCCAATTAAACGAAATTAGGAGTTTTTAAAAATTCACCTGCATTAGGTGTACTAATAACCCATGTGACATCGTCAGTCTCTGTGAAGCACATTGTGACGTTTTAAGGGTCACGATGCATCAATGCACCCCTACAAACTGTCAAAATAATTTACATATTACCTCTTACCACATTCACATGCAGAGTAAACATAAATCTGATCCAGTCTTTCCAAATCCAGATACCAATGCTCATATGCACACTAAACATGCATTCTTATTTAAATGCTACACTGAAAGCTACATGCATGCACAACATTTATTGTACACATTCGAACTGGAACAAGAAATAAGCGAGTCCTGTCAGTCTAAGAATGCAACAAATGGTAGTGACATTCTGTTACTATTTAACAAGGTGGAACTCTCACTGTTATACTGAGTGCATTGATTTGCTCCAACTAATAAGAACTACTACACAAACGTGGCTCATCAGCTTGGTGCAACGTGGTGCATTCAGTCTGCTAAAGAAACATGTGATTAAAAAAAATGTTCCGCACCACAGCACACTGTCTGTGCCTGTACTACAACAGCTAATATATCTGGCAAGATAATATATGGCTTAAATAGGTTAGTTACAATTAAGATCTACACATGAAGGCTTTTTATTCTAATTCTGCTATTAATCATGTAGCTCTATCCACTTAATATGTGGTACCTTGGTTAATTCAATGAAATATTCATTTAATTGGTCAATCCTATTTCAGGATAGAGGAACTCGAATGCTAACCAATGTTCCTTCTTCATTCAACACACGTGAACATGTCACACACTCCCATGTTTTCTCTAATGAAAAATGCTTTTTCACTAATTGGCATACGGACAATCACCGACAGATGTTTTTAAAAATAATACATGACAAACAGTATCCTCAAATACATGACAGGAAATTACAAAAAATCTGCACATTGTCCTGAGGCAACATTGTACCATAATGTACCATAACACTTATCATAGCATAGATCCAACCAACACACACCGGTGAGAAGTGGCAGCCAATTGCGCACAACCTAGTCTCAAACCTGAAGCCACTGACTCCTGGGGGACTGCACTGGGTGCAGGAAAAGGAAGAAGGGTAGCACTCAGAACACAGCTCCCACACAAGCAGGGAGAGAATGTGTTAACGCCATTTAGATAATGACTTGAACCTGGTACCCTAGCAGGGAGCTAGCTACTGTGCTGCCCATTAAGGCTGCACCAGGTGTACGACTAGATTAGAATACAAGCCGGGTGCAAAATTACCATACAATTTAAAAGTATATTTTATTTGTAGTGAAAAGAGATTGAATGATGTAAATGCATGTCTTATGAGTAAGATTTCATGTATACGAATATGGAATTCTCATACTATTTGTGCACATATCAGGTATCGTGGAGAGGATCCATCTCCTCATCCCGCAAACTGACCACTGGCATCCCACAAGGCTCAGTGCTTCGTCCTCTCTTGCTCTCCCTCGCTCTCTTGCTGAGGTTATATCCTCACATGGCTTTTCATATCACTGCTATGCCGATGACACCAAGCTAATTCTCTCCTTCCCTCCCTCGGACACCGATGTTTTGGCCAATATCTCAGCGTGTATAGCGGACATATCATCATGGATGGAGGAACACCACCTTAAGCTAATTCCTGGCAAGACAGAATTACTCTTCTCAGGTGACCAGGACCTTGTCCTCTCCCCCCTGTCGTGGCAAGCAACCTGGGGGCTTATTTAAGTGACTATGGACAACCAACTGTCCTTTTCTTTCCACACTGCTAACGTCTCTCGATTGTGTCATTTCCTTCTTTACAACATAAGAAGGATCCGTCCATTTCTTTCCACAGAGGCCACACACATTCTGGTTCAGTCCCTTGTCATCTCAAGAATGGACTGCTGTAACTCTCTCTTAGCAGGGCTTCCTCTGACCGCTATCTGATCCTTACAGCTGATCCAGAATTCCGCTGCAAGATTTGTGTTCAATGTTCCCAAGTTCACACACACTACACCACTGCTCCGCTCTCTCCACTGGTTCCCTGTAGCTGCTCGTATCAAATTTAAAACTCTGATGCTTGCTTACAAAGCTAAAATTGGACCTGCATTCTTCTACCTTGCACCACTTATCACACTCCGCACTGCACCTCACACACGCTGGTCCTCTAGAACTGCTCGACTGGTCCCCCTGTCTCTCAAGGGACACGGAAGGCATTCAGACTCTAGACTCTTCTCTGTTTTGGCTCCTAAGTGGTGGAATGAACTTCCCCTCAATGTTTGAACAGCAGAGTCTCTGGCTATCTTCAAATGCCATTTTAAGGTCTATTCCGCACTTACCTCAACAAACCCCCCCCCCCCCTTCTCTTTCTCCCTCTTAAAAAAAACCACAACCTCCTGATTATTAGGAATGGATTATGTTACTGCTGTCTTAAAGTAATTTTGTAAGTCGCTCTCAATAAGGGCGTCTGCTAAATACTGTAAATGTAAATATTGCTGAAAGGAAATCTTCTTTATGGCACTCTAGAAAGGTATAAAGCATATATGGTACTGCCAGGACCATAGAGGGTTAAAGGTAACCCATATAAACTGAATAAAACTAGGATAATTGTATCTCATGTTTTAATGTCAATCAGATGAGCTGTTTCTCTAATATTTTGTATGCTCCTTAATTTGGTATTTGATGCAATTTTCAATACTGGCCAACAACTAAATGTGTCGTAACCCACTGTAAACAAATATAGTGTCCTAATTGAATAAAAGCAGGCTTACGTATGTAGATATGAGCTGACCTGTGTGTGAGCGCAGGTGCACAGTGAGCTGGCTGGAGTTGCGACTAGCATATGGGCAGATCTGGCACTTGAAAGGCCTCTCGTCATAATGCACACGCAGGTGCTTCTTCAGACTGCTGCTATCAGCAGCGGCATATGCGCAGAGCTTGCACTTGTGAGGTTTTTCCCCAGTATGGGAGCGGCTGTGCAGGTTTAGCTTGTCCCGACGGCTGAAGCGCTTATGGCAGCGGTCACACTCGAACGGCCTCTCACCTGAATAAGGGTGCAGCATTAGAATCATGTACTGAATCATGACAAAACAAACCGGTCTACAGATATTGAGCAGATGGCACAGAAAGTCACTTCTTACCAGTATGGGTTAGCATATGCCTTTCCATGTCCTTCTGGCCATATTGCGTTTTGAACGTACAACCTTAAGGCAAACAAAACAGCGTAAAACAAAGTCATGACTGGAATGGAAAAAAAATGGCACAACGCGTGTTGAGGAGATGTATCATGTCTCATGCATTCTCTTTATTTCAGACCATCTGATGCAATTGCATTTTCTGAACACCAGAGTGCGCACTCACGCTCCCATACACTCTGCTGTTCTGCAACTAGAAACTCCAAGATAAAGATGCATGTGAAGACGTATTGAATTTGAAGACTTATTAGCACTTATTAATTAATTTGGAGAAACTTAATACTTTGCTGTAGCATTATATAACACCAAATTGCTGCAGATTCTTTTAATTAATTTTTAAAGGTAATTGATTTCAAGAAAGTGTGCATTGTTTAGACTTCAGGGTAAAAAAAAAAAAAAAACAAGAAATATTGTAAGTTCTGTATCGTGAACGGAATTGTGAGCAGATCGTATCATTACACCTGTACTTTTAATATAGCAATACTGAGTTTCAACTTACCCGAGAAGTTGCAAATGTGTCTCTTTTGGGCTAGTGCAGGTTTCAGCTTTTTGGATGGTGATTTCTGGGTTTTCATGGTTTTCTTGATTATTTTTGGCACACAAGCTTGCAACGCCTCCAGCAGAGGTAGGTCTTGCACAGAATCTTTAGAAAACACAAATAAAACACTTCTCAAAAGACCTATTTCTCATAGGATAACATGATATGACAACAGACCCAGTTATTCTATCTACTAGGAAAAAGTGACATGTGGATGTTTTATGTTAGGTTACAGAAATATTTATTTTAATGGCTCGCAATTTAAATCATTTGTCAGATAACTGTGGATATTGGAGCTCTACTAATATTATATATTATATAATATATATTATTTGGGTTTATTTATTTGTTGTGAAATTTTTTTTATCGTAATATTCCTTTAAAGACATAATTCCCCATGAGTAGACACGTGATCCAGTCAACGATATGAAAGCAACATGGAGGGAAAATCAAATACCATAACCAGAACTGAAATAACCATGACCACTAGTCTATTGGTGTGCATTTCTTTCTCTAATCATTTTTTTCATCACAACAACAATGCACTCCGTTAGAACAGTTAAACATATTTACAGTACAAACATAGTCAGCAACAAAAAAAAAATGAAAACTGTGATGATGATGAGGTCACAACGGCCAGCGGTACTGTATACATAACAACTATCAGACGAAACATCCAGAAGCACAAAAATGTGTATATCTTTACTCTGATTTCATTCAGTTTCCTCAGAGTAAAGATATACACAGCGTTTCCTCGTTTATCGCAGGGGTTACGTTCCAGGACCACCCGAGATAAACGAAAATCTGCAAAGTAGGGACGCTATATTTATTTAAGTATTTATACAGTATTTTAGCCGTAGAACGTTAACTTTCAGAACGTTTGGGTGGCATTGTAGGGCTTGAATGAATTCAGTCTATAATAAACTTTCACATACAGTGAAGACAAGACTGCAGACAAAAACTTTTCACGTCGGCAAGTAGCGGCTCAGACGGGCGATGCTCTAGTCTTACTTCTTGTTTTTGGTGCGTATTCATCCGCTGAGTATATACGCTATTTACTGTAAATCGTATAACATTCCTTTATTGTTAGAATGAATATTTTAATAGATTTCTATAAATTTTGTGCTATTTTAATGTAAATGTTCATCAAATACATGTATATGTATACGTTAACTACGCATGTGCAGATGGAGAACCCGCAAAAATCCGCAGAACAGCGAAAATCCACGATATATATGTTTTCCATTTATATTTTTTGAAAACCCGTGATGCACCGAGTCCGCGAAAGGTGAACCGCCAAGTGGCGAGGGAACACAGTACAGGGATTCTTTTTACAAATGTCATACACTTTTTAGAGTGACTTACCAGCAGTGCCAGCATTTGTTACTGATATCTCTGTTGTAGGAATCTGACAGCCATTTTGCTTGTGGGCTAGAAACACTTCATAGTTGTTGTACTGCTGCTTGCAGAAGCCACAGATGTGGATGTCTGGGCTCATCTCCATGAGCAGATGGTTTACCCCTGCAAAGATCAACCCTGTCAGCAACTAAACATAAACAAAGAATAACTTTGATCAACCATCAACATTCAGACACAAATTTTAAGCCAGAATTACATTACAGCCTCTGCTTACATGAACTATTTTAAGTGAATCCCAGCAGAGAGATTGGTTAAAACCAAAACTGAGGTTGTTGTTGTGGCTGTTAATCAGCTCAGATGGACACACTTGCATTTCTATACAAAAACATTTAGTGCTATGCTATTAGAGCAGAAACGTCTGGCAGCATTTGTTATGTAATAAGATGGCTACAAATAGTAGCTTGCAGTCTTTATTTAAAAAAAAAAAACATTTCCATTTTACAGATATTCTTGTTTATTTCTAGGGGTGTGATGAAAAATAATATTTAGAGCCCTGCAATTAAAGGAAATTATCAGCTTTTAATAATGTCACTACAACAAACGCATTTTAAATTTTATTTTTAAAATGTTACGATGGTGGAAAGAGCCCCAAAATGAATTCCTAAAGTTTTGGTTTTTCTTTCAAAAAGTTCCATACGGCATATTTCTTTACCTAGTAAAGTCTCTCTGTGTGAAAGTCGCTTTTTTTTTTTACCTTAAAGCCTTAAAACCAAACCAATTTAAATGACTATGCCTTATATAAACATTTTATCTCATATAATGTGTAGAAGACAGTTCTGTGTTTGATTGGATATCTCCACCAAAATGTGCTACCTTAACAGGTTCAACAAATTTAAATAGCTAACTGCTATCTTGCTAAATTGGAAATCAAAGTAAACAAACAAGATTGTTTATGAGAGCCCTGCATGGACATGTTCACCACGAGGACACGGTACATTTCAATTGTGTTTTCGTGTTTGGGACTGTGGTAGCCTAGCGGTTGAGGTACTGGACTCTAGACCTGATGGTCCTGGGTTCAAATCTCATCTCTGTGAAGCTACCACAGTTGGATCCCTGAGCAAGGCCCATAACCCACCACTGCTTGAGTTACTGTATCAGTTGTAAGCCGCTCTGGATAAGGGTGTCTGCCAAATGGCATACATGTAAATCTAATATTAAGTGAACAAGTCTCTCAGCATATAGAGCAATGCTAGTTAGGGTGTAAGGATCTATTTTGGACACAACCCTGTCTTCAGTGTGCATGTTTTTTACAGGGAATGAAAAAGCAGGTTAACAAGGTAGAAATGAGTATAAAAGTGTATGGAAGACGGTTAACTTTCTCTAGCTCTCTACTACATAGACCACATGCATTCTACTTTTGTTTCGTTTACTTTAACATAGATCTAGTTACTAATTTAGAAACGAACTTGATTTTATTTTGCTCACTCTACGTCCCTGTGAACCGAATCATTACTGTACGGAATCGACTATAGATCGATCGACTATAATCGATTATATATTTTCCATCATTGAAACTGAAGAATTGACTCTTATATTGGAATCGATGTTACATAAAAATTCAAACCATACAAGCTAACCCTACATTTTAGTCAGAATATTTTAACAAACACTTATTCTGGACATAAATTCAGATTTCTAATGAGTTCTAATGTTTTAAAAGACAGGAAAAGCAGGTTTACCGTCACCGAACAATGCCATGTAGACTAACGTTGGTCAGTTCAACAGCAGATGCCCAGCTTGAATTAGTACATAATTTAGTATCATAATTATTAGATAGAACGATTTGCATTTTGCAAATATCGATGCTGCAATTTCAACCCACTTCGAAACATATTTCCACACATTTCAGCTCACAGGTATACCATAAAATATATCTTCTGACGTGCAACAAAATAGTGCCACTGTTACCACTACCTAGCGACAACTGATGGGGAGACCCCAAATCCCTTCCTACTGACTATACATATACACTATAAATCTTAGGAAAATAATGGCCTGTGCAGCCTCCATAGTGCACTATAAGGACAATATTGTAAACATTTGGGGTTCACCCACTATTTGTTCACCACTAGGAATTAAAGCGCATTTGAGCCCAGTGCTGCCCTCCACAGTCATGGATGAATTGAAATCAAAGTCAATGTGTTCGTCATGTGTGCTTGTTTTTTTTTCAATTAGGCGAGCTTTTAAGTCTCCAAATTTTCTAACATTTATTATAGAAATAAATTATTATTAAATACATACATTATTAATACATACAGCTTATGTATTAACAAACTTATTCCCTCACAAATATAACCATAACAACAACAACAACAACAACAACAACAATAATAATAATAATAATAATAATAATAATAATAATAATAATAATAATAA
>JAUZST010005753.1:0-15323 GCA_034779995.1 Parotocinclus haroldoi | reverse complement strand
TACTTTTGGCCACATGTTGGTTTGTGTCTTAATACTTTTGGCCACATGTTGGTTTGTGTCTTAATACTTTTGGCCATGTCGGTTTGTGTGTTAATACTTTGTTATTTGTTAATTGTTCGATTTGTTTAAATGTGTTACAGTGAACGGATCTTGACTGGATGGTCCTTACTTGTACTTTGGAATATTATTATTATTATTTTATTTATTGACACACCCGGAGCTTGATCATGATTCTGTTTAAGTGATGATAAACACTGGCATAATACTGTTGATTCAGCACCTGTAATAAGCTACATTTAAGTTATGCCACCACAGAGTTACTGTTTAGACTCTTTTTTTCGGTCGTGTGTGTGTGTGTGTGTGTGTGTGTGTGTGTGTTTACATTTACATTCAGGTGGCAGCCCACTCGATTAAAACATCTTGCCCTGCACCTGCGGGTGAATGGTTTAGAAAACATGGCAGTACCATGCCTAGCCTAAACGTTATAAAGCATTAGCGAGCAGCGGTGTTTACATTAAAAACAGAGCTCGCATTTTATGATAAACGTTTTAACGTCGACCGTTTTAAACCCCTCCGCCCTTTTTCGCGTGTTAGAGGGTGCGAAAACGTGCCCTAGAGTGTCTTTTAAGTCCCGAGAAAACTTCTCCAGGTCTCTGGTCCTTAGAAGTCCTCGGTGGTTCTGAACCAAAAGCAGATGGACGGGGGACATTTGCACCCCAGCGTGATGTCACTCGATGCCCCTTCCCCAGCCCCTTCTAGCCGTCCCGAGGAGGCACCTTGGCACCCCACAGCCTGGCAAGCTGTTTTCGGGGTGATGTTATTTGACCCTTTTTATCTTACCCTTCTTGGCCCTCTCTGCGTACGTTCATCCAAGATCAGTAACGGTTCAGGCTGGAAAAAGTATGTGCACCCCACCCCTCTATGGCTTCTATACTAGGACTGCTACAGAGGTCTGGGGACTGAGCTGGGGGTTCGAAGAGGGGATCTCTGGGACCTGTCCAAAAAGCTGGGAAGGTATGGAACATGCAAAATAAAACAAACAAACAAACAAACGAAACACGTTGTTCCTTACATTTCCTTTGATCCTTGGTTCCTTGCAGGTGGTATGGACAGTCGGAACGTGCACTACGTAAATATAAGAAACACAGGTTTTTTTTTTTGTTTGTTTTGTTTGTTTTTCCTCTGCATTTTCCATTCTGTCCCAGCTTTTTCTGATTTGGGGGTGTATTTAACCAGTCCCATCTTATCAAAATAATAACAATAACAATAATAATAACAATAATAATAATCCAAACACTATCTTCCGATTAATCAACACCAACCGGTGTTACCCACTGGGGGCAAGAACAACCCTAGATAGGGCGCCAATCCATCGTATCCATCGTAGGGCCACTTTAGAGACACCAGTTAACCTAACAAGCGTGTCTTTCGACTGTGGGAGGAGCACCCGGAGTAAACCCATGCTGACACGGGGAGGACATGCGGACTCCACACAGAAAAACCCCGCTGAGTCACCGTTTAACAAAAACGAACGGAAAAAATCTTGCACCGCGTGTGTGTGTGTGTGTGTGTGTGTGTGTGTGTGAGTGTGTAAATATTTCCTGTTCTTGACAGTGTCTCTCTTGCTGTCTGGTTCTTATTAGTGAAAAGCTTCTGTCTGGGTCTCATCACACGCAATAACTGCCCCCAAAATACAAATAAGACTCCGATCAGAGCAAGAGGGACGAATTTGCCCCCAACCTGTCATTTTAACCCCCATGAGGAATCATTTGCGTTTATAAGAGCACACGCTTATGGCAGGAGCGTTCTCTTATGTCCGATTTACGATCATCCAAATCTACTGCTCACAAAAAATAAATAAATCAGGTGATATTTCATTTCCTAATTTTTTGCGAGCGGTTTATTTATATATATTTGCGGGGAAAAAAAAGCCTGCGTGAGAAAGTGACCGAACAGATTTGCATATTTCAGTCCTAACGATTTTCTGACGTTCCCGCGAAAAATATCGCCTTACAGGCAGTTTGTGCTGCTCTAAAATCTCGGTGTGTTTTTTTTCTAAACGACCTTCACCGAGGTCTGGATGCTCTGAATGCTTTGTTCATCTTGGGTCCAAAGAAAGATCTGAAACCCCGACTGGTCTGAGCACGATCCCCGTTTCCATGGTGATGGTCCATCCCAGATGTCTACGAGCCCAGATGTGGGTGGAGCCTCTGGACGGGTTTTTCGTTATACAGTACAGTTTTAAGTGGCATTTGTGAATGTAACGTCGCATTTTAGTGCCTGACAGAGGTTATGTTCATGCTCATGTTACCATGATGCGAATGATTAGGTCTCCAGGATCTGGCAACTTCACTGGGGTGACAAGATTTGTCAATGTAAAAAGCCTAAGATTTGCTAATGCTCACAAAGATTGGAATGAATATTACCATAAATGCACTTCATTAGTTCCCGCCCTTGTGTAGAATGTGTAGAGCATTCCATACTTTATTGTGAACTATTTTTTTTAAAACCCTTTAAATTAGTTAAGGGTTATCGTTCCACTTGTCTGTGAGCCGTGGTCCGGGACTTCCTCTTGGGAAATGCTCTGAACATCGTCAGTACTTCTCTCGTGTCCGGATGGTGGTCGCTCGATGGTGTTAGTGTAATTGCGAGCGTTCCGATGATGTTCTCCTCGCCGATGTTACAATAATGCTTATTTTGCACATTAGATCAGGAGAGGCTTTATTACACGCCTTCTGATCAATAACGGTCTGGATTTATAAACTCAGATTAGCGCCGTGAATCTCACTTAAAGCAGGCGGTCGATGGCATTCGCCAAAAAAAAAAACCAAAAAAAAAAAGTAAGGTGCATCTCAGAGTATCGGGGGACAGAGAGGGGGGGAGGGGAGTTTAGATTGGACTTGGGTTTTACCCCTGCTTATTAAATATGTATAACAGCTCAGGCTTTTTGTTCTCTAGCATAATTACCAGATGCCACTTTGCCTGGGTGAGATGTAATTCAAGAAAAGAAAAACAAAGCTTCTCGCACCACCTGTTTTCTGTTCATTTTCTCTCACCTAGGGTACATTTTCAGAATGTATCCGACTCGTGGCGTCTATATACGGGGACGGGGGGGTAAATCGTTACGTACAATCGCGTCACGGGGCACCCTGACCTTTGATCCCTTCCCTGAGGCTCCTTATGCCATCATTCACACTTGATCCTGTCAGTGGGCATAACTGGGAAACTGGGCCCTGGACTGGGTTTCAGCCATTCAATCCCGGGACACTCGCCTTGGGTTTCCTGCACCTCCTACTGGAATTTGGGTGCCGATAACCTGGAAAAACTGGCAAGGTTTGACTTTATGGGCCGCCAACGCGACACACCCCCGTATACACCCACACACACACACACACGCACACACACCCACACACACTCCACCACAGTGTCGGCCAAAGTAGGCATGACGAAGGTCCTGCTCGCTCTCTCGCACGCTCGTAATGAATAAGAGGAGAATCAGACGGTGCTTAATGAATAGCTTCTGCACACACTCTGAGCTCTCGCGTGGAGCCAAAAACATTTTCCGTTCCTCCATCGCGTTTTCTACCGTCTACCTAACGTTTCTGGAGCAAACTTAGTGTGCCGACCCGTTCACGCTGCACTGACTCACCACCTGATCCGCCAAACTGTGTGTCATGCACTGGTTCAGTGAGGATGCCACAGCCTGATGATCTAACCAGCGCCAATCACCGTAAGTCTGAACTCAGAAATCTGGAACTCATATCCTTCATCTGCCTTAAGGATTTGTACAAGGACTCACGCTTTGCAACAGAAAGGCAGGGACGGATGAGTGGAAGTGCACAGGCTTTCCTCTGGAGCCGAAATGGAGCCCAAAGGCACCCCTCTAAAAATGAGGGGATATTTTATTATGGGAAATTTCATTTCCCCCCCAAATCCCATCGAATGAACACAAAGTCTATTTAACACAATTTTAAGACTTTTAAAAAGACTCTCAAGTATTCCTGTTTTTTTTTTATTTGCTCTTATGCAAAAGATGGCACCAGCGGTACCAATCTGGCTGCTCATGTTACTGTTTGTGTGGAGTTTGGCTTGTTCTCCCTGTGGTCTATGTGGGGTTATTTAAAATTTACCGCCCACCTTTAAAAACACGCTGTCCGGTGGATTCTCGGAATGACAGTGAAGGGGTGAAATTATTTCACAATCTGGAGTTACAAAAAACGCGGACCCTCACCTACCTGTGTGTAGACTTGTGTGTGTGTGTGTGTGTGTGTGTGTGTGTGGTATGTTCTCCCCAGTCCAAGGACGACATATTCATATTGCAACACCCCGACACGCACATACACACACTGAAAAATCGGTGTGTTCCTTTCTCATGCAGACGCCGCAGCGATCGATCGTGTCCCAATAAAAGACAAATCACAAAGCCTCCAGCTTGATGGACAGAAGCTGCTCAGAGATGAGAGGCAGGACACAGAAACGAGAGAGAGGGTTCGAAAGCGAGCGTCTGTAGGTCATTTTAAAGACAAATCCCCGAGCGTGGTCCAATCACAGCTGAAGTTATTTGGCCCTCGTTGTAGGCGTCTGATTGAGAGTGACATTGACACGATTACACTGAGACAAACCGGATTAGGCAGAACACTGGCACTCACCAGGCCTGTGCAGGTGCCTCGTGCTGTCAGCGAGTGTGTGAGTGTGTGTGTGTGTGTGAGAGAGTGTGTGTGTGTGTAGGAGAAACAGAGAAAGATGGATGAGGATGATCTAATAAGTCGGTCTTTCATTTATCAGGACCGGTTTCACCTCGCTACCTCTAACACGGTTAGTATCGGAGGGTGGATTAGTCTAATGAAGTCCAAGGAAAGTTCAGGAGAAGAACACTGGCCGAGATCCCTTCATCATAAAACTCATATACAACACACACACGCACACACACACTTCTTTGACTTCTCCAACTACCCCTCTGTGGTTCTTTTTTCCTTAAAAGTATTGAGTCATCTTAAACACGTACAAGAACTTCATGTGAACCTTGTGGATCCTGCATCTCACACACACTCACAAAATATGGCATAATCTTTCTAAAATAACACAACTCATACATTGTACCTGCTACTTAATACTTGCTTAAGTATTTGTCAAACACATCTCAATGATTAATCATTCAAAATGTAGCCTGGAATAGTGGAAGAGCTCCGATAGGCATGAAATGAAGTGTTGGCTGCAGATCAGAAAATAAGCAGAAGAGAAATGTTACTTCGTTATTACTGCTAAAAGAGGTTTTAGGAGCTAAACAAGAGGGTTGACATACCGCAGTTTTACTTTTTATTTTATTCAATACAACCACGGAAAGTCCAACACTGTGCACGTTATCCGTTTAGAATGACTTGCCTATTGCTATTAAAATAAAACACAGCCCTGGAGTTCACAAACTTACTCTGAAGCTGTATTTTATGCACTAAATACTATTTGTGAGGCAAACTCTATACTATAGGTAATAACAGATCTAGCCTAGAGCTAGCTGTATTGCTTCAGCGATTAGCGGTTAGCTTAGCTTTTTAGCGATTAGCCGGTTAGCGATTAGCCTGGAGAAATTGATACTAGAGGGCATTTTACTCAATGTCTGCTAATAATGTAGATGCGAAAGGGTATTGAAGGTAAGAAAACCGACCTCCATTACGATTTCTAATGATAATGATTCCTGTTTATGTTAGCATGTGATAAGAAAACAGACTGGATACGCGCAACTAGCATTGAAGATATATATCAGTGTACACATTAAGAATTAATAATAAATCTCTCTTTCTCTCGCTCTGTCTTTTTTTCTCTCTCTCTCAAGTGTTTTTATTGATTTCACATCATTGATACAGAGCACTGTTAGCACTGATTAGCACCGGTGCTAATCTCCAGTACTCTTTCGAAGTTTGCTCACTTTATTACTGGTTATTGAGCATTTTTAGCACTGATAGTTTGACATGCAGGACAACAGCAACAACAAAACACAACATTTGGCATAGAAAAGGTTTGTGGACCTTTCTAGATGATCTGATTGTGTTTTTCATTGTTTATATATGTAAGAAATGGATTGATTAATATTTCTTTTTAATGGCGAGTTTGCGCGTTCCTGTTAATACTTTGCATCAGGTTGTAAACGATCCTTTGTCATGGATCTACAGTCGATGGATGGTTGTAAGGTGACACCTGACGGTTTGAACTTTGAAATGCAGAAATTCTTAAAATAAAATGTCTTTTCGTGTACCAAAGGTGTTGCTCTTGACGTTTTGTGGCACAGTGTTACATACGTTGTATTTATTGCATTATTTTGAATAGTCTTGGGGACAAAAACGCAAACCACGTCACCGACTAACGCTTGTTAGCTGTGGTGAACCCAGATTTTATTGTTGCACACATTGTAATAAATCTAACAAATAAATCTACTGGATCACACTTTGCGGGGAGCAATAAAATCAGAGGGGTTCCGGACGGATGTCTCACTATCAAACGTCAAGCTAAACTGCTTTCTCTTTCCTGTTCAGAGCTTGTTCAATTAGGTCCCATTGTTGTTGGTTCTCTTTCACGAGCTCGCTTTTTGCTCAGCCTCATTTTGGCTCCTGATTTACTAATCGATCCATCCCTCGATCGATCAGAGCCCTGGACCATCACGCTGATCCATCCCCCATCCGTCTGCATTTTAATTGACGAGAAAGCAGGTCAAATCTAGCAATTAGTCCAAGCGGCAGTAGACAGGCGAGCGTCCTCAAGTCCAGGTGAAGAATGAGAAGTGTAAACGGATAACGAATGCGAGAGGAATAGGCAGATGCGGGGTGTTTACGTGCTTTCATTTCAGAACGTGAATGAATTTTTCATGCCGATTCATAAAAAATCCATCAATATTTTACCTGGGGAGAGTAAGAGAGAGGACAAACAGAGGAGAGAAGAAAGGGAAAAAAAAGACCTTTCAGGAAATGAGTTGTCGTGAAAGTCCATTAAAGCCGACCGAGCTTCTGGAGGGAACTTAAGATGAGGACGAGCGAGGCATGTTTATGCAGAACGAGAGAGGGTGGGATGATAAATAACTCCGTACGCCCCTGTAGGCTTTGGGAGAGAGTGAAGTCCTGGTTGGGAGTAAGAACAGGGAACCATGTGAGACAAGAAACTCACGGTCAAGATCAAGCCGAATCCTTTCTAATTGCCAAGGGTAACAAACGCCAGTCTGTTTTCTGATCTGACAGATCATGAAGAAACTGAGATATAGATATGATAACAGGTCTCTTGTTCTGTTTATTTTACCCATGTGCACCCATTCCAATATCCCCTGTCATGCATACATTTTAAGCCAGGAGAAGGCATTTCAATATGTGTTTGTACCTTTGGTAAAAGAAAAAAAAGGATGTGCCAACAGCTACAATTAGGGAAGCCTAGGGAAAAATGTAATTGTGACGAGGAAGAGTAAACCTCCTTGGGCAACCTGGATGCCTTTTATAAGAATTACATTATCTATATAATACAGTTTAAATGTGAATTTACATTTATTGATTTAGGGGACAAACATATCCAGAGCGACTTACAACTGATGCAGCCTTACAATTCAAGCAACTGTGAATCAAGGGCCTTGTTTAAGGACCCAACAGTGGAAGCTTGGCAGTGCAGGGGTTTGAACGAGGGACCGTTTGGTCAAAAGTCCAGTATCTTAACCGATAAGCCACCAAAGTCCAAACAAAATGAAATAATACATTTGGTTATTTAGCAGACACTCTGATTCAGGGCACTCTTATACTCCAAGTCATTTTCGTAAAAAAAGACTCAACAGTCACAAAATAGTTAATATTACAAATACAATAGTGAATATAATAGAATAGAAATTATAAGATAGTCCGTCGGCATTATTTCGTTGACTAGAACTGGAATCTCTGTAGGTCCCTGCGTCCTTTCGGAGAAAATAGTTTTTGCTGGCATGGCATCTTCCATGAGGAAAGGGGGAGGTAGGGTCCTCTAAAGCGGTCTGGTACTGGTACCTGTCCTAAAATCACATGGGTCCTAGGGTAACTTCCTTTCGGATGCATTCTGGAGTTCACGGTGTGCAGCCATACGTGTCCCGAAGGCCTGGGAACGATCCTTCACTCCTTCATTTTTAAAGCAGTGCAAGGCGCAAACCCACACTCACAACGGGTCCGTCAGCCTAATTCGTACCTTCAGGACGTGCGAGGAAACTGGGGTACCCATGCAGACACGAGGAGAACATGCGCCATCCACATCCACCGATATCCTAGGTTGGAACTCAGTCCCGAATCTGTGGAGCTGTGAGGCGACAGCGCTAACCGCTGCGCCACTGTGCTGCCCACAATGCTCCGGCATGCCACCCAGGGGAAAGCATAACTGCTCTGTTCTCAGCTCGGATTGGAATGTTGCTCACTTTGTAGCTAATTTTAGACAAACGTGCTGGGCGAATAAAAAAAAAAAATCCAAAAAAAAAAAATAAAAAAAATCGCCGCATGCACATACCGAATTTAAAAAAAAAACAAAAAAAAACCTCAGCATTCCAGAACGAACTGAAAATGCTAAACAGAAGATGGAGAAGACGTTTCCGCCGGTGACAAGCTACCATGCTTGTCTGAGCCTAGATTACCTAAGAATGCCCAAGTCTTCATTTTTCAAACACTCGATCAGTTCTAGAGACCAGGATCCGAAGTCTAGATCCGGCTTGGCTCTCGACTGAACTCTGACCTGGAGTGGCAGCGCTAAATCGATGCCCGCTGGGGTCAAGTTGTTTTCCCATTTACAGGAATTTATGCGCACGCGGGACGCCATCATCCGTCTACAGATAGTCAATTAAAGATCTAATTAACTGAGCAGCAGGTTTAAATAATTCAGCTGTATTGACCGGCCTCGGGGAGAGCAGAGCGGCCGGTAAATCACATCTACATCTACACCAGAGAGAAAGAGAGAGAGAAAGAGAGAGAGAGAGAAAGAGAAAGAGAAAGAGAGAGAGAAAGAGAGAGAGAAAGAGAAAGAGAGAGAGAAAGAGAAAGAGAAAGAGAGGGAGAGAGAGAGACAGAGAGAGACAGAGAAAAAAAGAGAGAAAGAAAGAGAGAGAGAGAGAGAGAGAGAGAGAGAGAGAGACAGAGTGTTCATGCCGTTATGACGCTGTTTAAAGACCGATTGTAAGCTTGCTGTCAAGGATAAATAGGCATTAAAACAACGCAAGTGTAATTAACATGAACTGGAAGCTGAGAGCAGTCGTTATTCCTGGCTACAACCCAAAACTAACGAAGTCCTCCTCAAACGAGGAATTAGGGTTAATTCCTAGATCTCAAAATTGCTGAGACCCTTCTGTAATGAGGATGAGGATATATGACGGCGAGAAGCAACGCCTCTGCGAGATAAATGCTAAAAAAAAAAAGGGCCTGAAGAGGTTCCTCAAGGGTTAGGGCTTGGTCCTGTTTCATTTCTTACAGAAGCAATCCGACTGCCATTCTTCCAAGTTCATTGTCTGAAACTAAACCTGGACAAACTACATGATTAATCTACTTACCGGTGAAGAACTTTCCTACGCTCCGGACTCCCTCACAGCCCATCCAGCCCACACAGAGAGTGTCCTGGTGTGATTCTGGACCACAAACTCACCACATCCTGCAGATTTCTTCCTCCTAATCTCAAAAGAACACAACATTTCCCGACCACTGAAATGGCACAGATTCTCACACAGCTTCTCCATTACTGAAGCTCTTTTGTTTCGGGAAGGTCCGTAGATCCCTACTGAGGTTGCTCCGGCGGTTTCCTGTTGCTGCTAGATCTGAACGCTGTCCAGGCTTTAATGAGCTCAGCTCCGTAGGGTCTTTGTTCTTGTCCATCCATGTTTTAACCTTGGTGCTCGGCAGCCAAAGAACGTTCGGGGACGGTTCGGACGGAGCATAAATGCACAACGGTGTGAGACGGTGCGAGAAGCGACCCGTAAAAGTCCCCCTTCTTCTCGGTTTCGGGGGTACGGTACCTGCGACGGGTCAGTACCGGCGCTGTAACTGCCACCTTCTTTTTGTGTGAAACGGAGGAATTGAATCGTTGAAGCCCTTTGCGTGTAAAATACCAGTTAAGAAAGGCATGTTTAATCCATCGCTCTTCGTTTATGACTTTCTGGACCAAGTATAAATGCAGATGTGGGTTTTTTTTTGCCTATATGATTTACTTTATCTGGATTACTTTAGATGGATTGTGCTCTGTATTCTCTAGTAATCGGCCCCAGACTCTGTTCCCTGTTTGGTGTATACTCTATATTATCTTTAATCTTTAGTCTGTATGAGTCATTTGCTTCATGTACTATGTTTTTTTTTTATTATCTGTTTGACCCATGTTATCGAAACTGCTGCTTCCAGTTAGTAAAGTAAAGTTCCTGTTCTTGTTTGGAATATGACATTAGATCATAGAGAGATGTACTGTTTAACAGCAGCGTCATGTTCGTCAAGCCTGAACTTCTACACACGTGCTAAAGCTTTTAAAAAAAAAATCACAATCGTTATAAACAAATACACGGCAGATTAAGGTGGTAACATTTAAGAGGATGGCACGATGGACCTGATACTGTTGTTTGAAGCCAGTATTGATATCGGTATTAGGGACGGCACTGAAGATCTGCCAGATGAACCAAATTAAAGTCGAGAGAAAGAGAGAGGAAAAGAGAGTAAAATACGACTGAAAAAAATCAACTTGGAAAGAGAAAAGAAAAATCAAAGAAAGGTGGTAAAAAAGGGTCTTACTTTAGGTTCACGATTATCTTTTTTTTTTTTTTTTTTTTTTTAAGAACTTGTTTGGTAGTCCAGGACATGACGTTTGGAGAAAACAAGGCGCTTAAAGACTTCTAACTCTTTAGCAGCAATCCCTGAAGGAGCAACTAGAGATTTGACAGGAGAAGATCAGACTAGAGGAGGATTCATCATGAGCGTAAAAAACAAAACAAAAATAAGGAAACAGTAGAAAGACTTGGGGAAAAAAAAACGCCTTTAAAAAGAAAAATAGTTATAATGAATCCTGACTTGGTTCTGAAACCCTCAGCTTTTGGAATGCCAAGCAAATTCAATTCAATTTGATTTCTATAGCGCTTTTTACAGCGTAGCATCGTCTCAAAGCGGCTTTAATATAAGTGATATAAGATCTTAAAAGGCCGATCCCAAGTTGAGCAAGCCCAGGGCGACAGTGGCAAGGAAAAAGTCCCTAAAATGGTAGGAAGAAACCTCGGAAGGAACCAAGACTCAACAGGGGGACCCGTCCTCCATGGGCGGCCTAGATGTTCATTAAATAAATACTAACTGTACATTAAATCATAGGAAAATTAGCTTAAAATAAATAGCAAACTATTAATAAAATTTAAGTTGGTAGTAGAAAAATTATAAAATAATCTCAATTATAAGAACAAAGTTGATTATGTAATGAGTCCTTAGAGGGAGGTGTCAACTAGGTTCACATACTTTTTCCACCCTGGACTGTGAGCCGTGAATTGCTTGTGTGTTATTAGTGCAGGAATTTAAGAAGCTTAAAGATACGTGAGTGTGTGTGTGTGTGTGTGTGTGTGTGTGTGCGTGCTTCTGTATCAAGAACATCTGAAAGATCATGTACTTTCCATCCATCAGATCCCGCATGGCATTGCTACTTCTTAGTGTGTGTGTGTGTGTGTGTGTGTGTGTGTGTGTGTTTCCATCTTTTTTATATATTATAAAACACTCAAATAAAAAAATCCAATAATAATCCCATTATCTCTCCCTTGACGTATCGACATATTGACAGAAAGCATAATGTGGTAACGATTAAGAGGGAGTGATTATTAAGCAAAGAAACAAATCAACAATAAACAAAACAAATAGGAAATGTTTATTGGGAAAACACGTGTTTAAAAAAAAAAAGAAAACAGGAACGTAAAACTGCGGCGTAAAGTCAAGAGAGAACGTTCATAAATAAAGAAAGAAAGGAAATGAAAACTGACCACAAAGAAACAGGGAAAAAAGTAAGAAAGAAAAAAAAAAAAGAAACAAACGCAAGAGAATAACTTAGGAAGAAATTCTTAAAAAGAGAAAGGAAAAAGGGGTCAAAGCTGGAAAAAAAACAACAGGTGGTAAAAATGGTGAAAAATAAAGACAGGCTGACAGGCTATAGAGTAAAATATATTCACAAAGTGGTTACTGTAGAAATGAAAAAGAGTTCAAATTGGATAAGATAATGTGAAAGTTAAGGTAAAGGAAGTCAAGACAAATGGAAAGACGTGAAGAAAAATAAAGTGAGAGCAAAACATAAAGGAAGACTTTTAGAAAAATAAGATAGATCGAAAATCGCAAAGGAAAACGAAGTTTTAAAACAGAGAAAAGAAAAAGAAAGGAAGGAAAAAGCAAACCTTAAACAATGAACATTTTGAGAAACGCACGTGAAAAAGTGAAGAAAGGTTTAACAATAACACAAATGTTAAAAGAAATGAGACAAAACAACAACAACAACAAAAAAAACGTGAAATAAATACAAAAGTAAGAAAATGCACATAAAAAAAAAAAACAAGAGCAAACAAACAATAAAATGCGAAAGAAAGGAAATGAAATTAAAAAAACCTCAAGAAACAAACAAATAAAAAAAAAGGGGAGAAATAAAAGAAGGAATTAAAACCTTTTTTAATGGATCTAGCTCCTATTCGACGGAGGACGGTTCCCATGGAAGGTGCGTTCCGGTCGGCTCCACCCTCGTGGGAATGACGGACAGCTCAGCAGTTTGGACAGCGGGAGAGGATCAGGTGACTGGGAAAGGTACGAGTCAGGAGTTTGTGATCGTGGGATCATCAGGGTACGAGCTGGAGCCGAGGGAGGACCATGAGGGGAACCAGCATGGAAACTGATTAAACTATAAACAGCGCTCCGTTATCTCTCTGTGATTCAGGAACCATGGAGACACGTTAACCCCGCCCCCTTTTACCTGCCCCTCAGTGAAATTAAGACCGGCGGACACCGTGAAGGTGCTTATGCCCTTCGGCTGTTCTGATGGGGAGAACATGCAAACTCCGCGCACACGGAGGTCGGGATCGAACCAGGAACGTGAGGTGTGAGGCGACCGTCGGGCTGGCCCAGGGTGCCCCCCAGTGCCCAGGACCTCTTCATGGGGTTTGTGTTTTAGAGCGGTTCTACACCCTTATCACGTTTCTCACGGCCTTAAAGCAGGATTTCTTTCGTTCAACATTCTCGTGTTCGTTCACAATTTCTTTTCCATGCCCCCTTCGTCTGGTTCAGGGTCAGCCAGGGCCAGGTCCAGAATGCCAACCTTAAACAGGGCACCAGGCCATCGCCCCTCACACTCACAAACACTGGGACAAAATGCATCTCTTTTGAACCCTAAGACGAAACTGTGCCAGGGCATGGGGAGAACATGCAAACTCCACACAACGCCCGAAGGCTTGCTAGTACTGGTTTGGGCAAATGCGATCCGGTGTCCGTTCATGGGACACAGAGGGTCCAGGAGCCAGCAGAGGTCACTGTTGCAGCCACAGGGCATGATCCCCTGATCGGAACCACTCCCTGTGCCACTTCAACACCTTGTCTTTCTAGGTGTGTGTTTTCCGGTAGCTGTGGATGAAAAGCGAGGTCACTCAAGGTCCGAGCGGTGTGCCCACACACACACACACACACACACACACACACACACACACACGCTCATTCTGTACACAGACTGCTCACAAAACTGAGGGGATATTTCAGAAGGAATAGGCAGCGACTAAACATTAAACAAGATCTTCAGAAAAGCAAAGTAAGAGAGTAGTAATGCGGGTGAATTCAGCAGAAGCTTGCCAGACTGGACCAGGGTGCCCCCGCACGGACAGGATCAGATTATCCAGCGGCTCTTGGGAGATCCATTTCATGTTCATTTCGAAACAGCCCCTCGTTTTTGAGAGCGGCGTAACGGGAGAGGTCTAATCACTGCCCAGCGTTTATTATCGGCGCCATTTTTGCCGTATCGTGCTCCGCTTGCCTCCTCACAGCAGCTCAGCATCGGCCAAAATCATCACCCAGAATGATCCAACACCTGAAAAGCGGTACAAAGCCGATGGAGGCGGAGTGTGATGGAGAACACAGTATGGTCAGGATCCCGGGTCATGCCCGAATCATCGTATCATATTTCTCCGCTATTATGTTCCCCGTTTTATTTATCTGCTAATATTAATTTCATGACTATTTTTCCTTTTTGAGACTTGGCGCTTAGGGACGTTTGTTCCTTGCCTCTGTCACCCTAGGCTCGCTCTGTTTGGGGTTCAGGACGTCGGAGAAGCTCGTTCTTCCTAGGTCCTTTTGTGGTTTTAGGATATTAAGGCACGTTAACGATAAGCTGCGAACAGAACCTGATCCTAATGCTAATGCAAATGCAAATGCGTGAGAGCGGGAAAGAACTCGAATGATGACTCAGGAGCAACTGTTACGCCCCCCGCCCAAAAAAAAAATAACGCTGTGCCCGTCGCAAATTTGGAGACCCAGTACGTCCTGAATGCGTGCGATGTGTTTAGCATACGGCATGTGTGTCCGTCCCGGGCCATGGACTCTTTCCTCTCCCCGCTCTCTCTTTCTCTGTTCCTGAGGGACGTTCAGCCTGAGAGATGCTGTCGGTTCAAATCAGTTTCCTCCACCCGCCAATGAGCTGTTTAATCTGGGCGGAGGAGCTCTGCCTAATGCTGCGTAAAAACGCTACGAGTCCGAACACAATCCTGCCCCTCCACAGAGAGACGAGACGAGGAACCAGGAACCACGCGACGCAGCGCGAGGCTTTGAAAGACAGACAGACGGGTGTCCACATACTTTTGCCTGTACAGTAGAATTTATTAGCGTTTGGGAGCTTTTTTCTAACATGAACGGCCATGTGAGCGACCATTTTGCATGTTTATCGCTCTCGCTCTTTTAAATAACCAAGGGTGCGATATTTAACTTTTCTTCCAATACTTTGTTCTTTTACTTTGTGACCGCAGTACTGATTCAACCCGAAGTAACGCAATCAGCAGTCGGGTTTGTATTCGATCGAAAGCGTCAGAGGGCCCCAGCAGGGAGCCCTAGACAGGGCCAGGCCTTGGCTTGGGACGTGAGAGGAGAACATACAAAATCCACGTCCTTCAGACCCCCATACAGCATCCTGCATTCTGTAGGCCTACATACTGAACTGATCAGCCATCGGAGATGCCAATAATAAAATCTGCTTGAAACTTGTTTTTATACTTTTGACCTACAGCTTAGGAGTCTAGCACTAAATCTGCTCCCCACACACACACACACACACACACACACACACACACACACACACACACACACACACACACACACACACACACA
>JAUZST010005752.1:0-15323 GCA_034779995.1 Parotocinclus haroldoi | reverse complement strand
TGTGTGTGTGTGTGTGTGTGTGTGTGTGTGTGTGTGTGTGTGTGTGTGTGTGTGTGTGTGTGTGTGTGTGACAGAGGGAGAGATCCAGCCTAAGTGATCTTATTGACACTGCTGCACCAAGCAGCTGTTTAAAGATTCATGAGGCACGTAGGTGACCCTCATCTGCTGAGCAGTCACCAGAGCACATAAAACATGTCTAAGCGAAACATTAGCTTCCATTTTGCATGCTGTGAATGTGCCACATAGCACCTTAACTACACAAGTATCAATTACCAGAACTGAAATGCAGCCACTTAGCACGAGATTTATGACCCACGTGACAAGGCCTCGTACAAATCTCCAGAGTCTTCACTACATCAAAGATCTGATCTGAGCCAAAAGCCTGACTTGGTGCTGTGGTGTTCATTTATTCTTTATGAGATAATGCTAGCAGCATTCCCATTATGTTGCAGCTATTGAGGAAGTATTAACTTTTTTGTTTCGTGACACATAAGCATCCGATAAATCTATGTTGAGCAAAAGCTAGACAGTAGCCTATTGTGACATTTCAAGCATAGAGAAGACCTGCTTATCCAGAACCACATATAAAAGCCATTTCCTCTCCTTAGTAGACCCTTTCTGTTTTTAGCACGGTAGCCTATAGCGCCATTATAGCAATAGCAATAACATTTCCTAACTAATCCCCTGTTCTAAACAGGCCCTGTTTAAATGTAACCATTTTATATTAAATAATTGAAAATACCATGTAATTTAATAAGTATAATCATTGATTGAAAGTGAAAAGTAAAAGCAAAACACTTGCTCTATTGGTAAACTCTGGGCATTACCATAGCTGCTAATGCTAACTTCTGCCTGAAAGCCAAGAGGATTCCAGCCCTGATTTCCTTTCAGTTGGCTGTCATTATCAACCATTTTAGAACCTGTATGAACGTATTTGCTCTAAAAATGCAGTACTGTAAATGCTACAATAATGAAAAATCCGGTAAACATAGGGAATAGCTATTATGAATCAGAATCAATTAATCAATGTGTACTTAATCCGGAATCATTAATTGATACAAGTGCGGCTTAACTCATACAAGTTTAAACAAGTGCATAGAGTACCAACAAAAACCCAGAAAATATGTTCTTGTCGAAATGCATTGGGGACCGATGTATCACTGCTCAAAAAATCCAAACTAGAATAACTGGCTTGGAATTCAGTTCCCTAAATGCTATGCTGAACTGATTGATTTGGATATCCATCTGCCAGATATGCACACCTAGATTGGAGAACATTTGCCAGTTTCCAAATTCACAGTCTAATTTGGTGACCAGCAATGGAATGCTGTCTTTAGCCAAATACAGGTTACTCGGCCATACAAGAATATCCACCTTCCCATCTTTATGCCACTGCGTTGGTTGGGGTCATCGACCAGGTGGTGAATCACCTGCCCATCTTCAGCTATCTAGCATAGGAGAGCAGGGTTTCTTCTTTCCTTTTATCCTGACTGTCTATTCTGATTTAAATGTGGACGTGCAACCAGACAAGATGCTGTGTCAGTGCTGTTTTTTCAGGATCAACAATGCCTTTTTAATTAGGCGGTTTATTCCCAGAACCAGTCCAGGAGATATATGGTGAATTTAGTGTGGGGTTTTGTGGTTTGAGTTGAGCACAGCCTTGCTAATTCTCAATTGAAAATTGTATACACCAGTGAGTGTCTCTGTAATTACGCACTCATGCAGCAAATTTTCTTTTGTTTAAGGCTAAATATGGCGTCAAAACCCCACCATAAGCTTCCGTGCCTAGCACACACCATGCAGTTAACACCACGGAACGAAGAGCCTCAACACACAGTAATTATCCCATATCTGAAACTCTGTTGTTGATTACAGAGTCATTCCTCCTTGCAAACTGATTGGAGCCTAATCCAATCAGATGAGATGAATATTCAACATTCAGAGATTCACTGAGCACATTCACACAGATGGTTTGTTTGTGTGTGCATTGATTTGAGATAGTCCAACTCTGAGAACTGTGCAGTAAGATAACAGCAGGCAGCAAACTAAACACTATATGTAACTACAGTCATATTCAAACATTTGGAAGCAATGACATTATTTTCTGTTTGAAAGAACAATTGCACTTACAATTGGAAATGAGACTATGATCCATGTTTTGTTACATCTATATTTATACCATGAGGGTGCTGTATGAGTTATATTCTAGACATTTCTAACATCTTTTAACTTTTAAATATTAAGGTAATCTGGCTTCAACTTGCTTTCATTCTTGGGCAGTTATACATGAAATTAGATCAGTATCTGCCAATCCAACACACTGGTTTTGGGATATGGACTAGTAAGAACAAGCAAATTTCATTTCTGGAAACTTCTAACATGCCTGAAGTGGCACAAATGAGAAAACCAATTAAACTAATAATTAACAACCAACAAACAAACTCTGCATAGTTTCTAAGAAAATAGTAATTTTGTTCATGCTTAATATGTCTGTATGTGATACCTCTGTATACATTCATTTTCTGACATCATGGCTTGGTAAGATATCTCACCTGCTGAAATAAATTAGAGTCAAACCCTGTTTTTCCAAATCCAACTCATTCTGAGAAACGTGTCCAACAATTATATTTTTGATAACTGGAATCCAATATGCATTATTTTCTACATGAAATCTTCTTCAAATTCTCACATGCCGACAATTATATCATTATTATTTAGAGGTAGAGGAGACTTCCATGTTTGCTTTCTCTTTCACATGTGTGCCTGTGATATGCACACCTTGTATTTTTGGGAGCCATGTGTGCGCTCATATGTTGGCCGGGTTGCTGATGATAGGCTAGCCACATGCCTTAGGTTCTGTGATGTGTCACTCCCGGAAGAGATTGCTCTCCGCTTCTCCTGTCCAAAAGTCACCAGAGCCCATGCAATTGGGTCATGCTCGTGTCCCAATGTGAAATAAGTGGAGGAGACCCACTCGAGCACTTCTGGTGTATGCCACTTTCAACAAGGATCAGCAATCGACCAATTTAAGGACCCCGTCTGCTGCCGTGAAGATCTGGACAGGTTCCTTCGCAAATCGTTCCTAGAGGCATGGGCCAAGCTCCTCATTCCAGGTATTCTTCAGCTTAGATGGTAGCCTGGTAGACTCAGGGGGAGAGGACAATTTCATCGATTAAGCTTTAGCTATTAAAAATGACTGTCCTTTAACCCCCTTAGTGTCTCCCATCAGGGTGTACTCTACTAATGGGCAGGCGCTCGTCACGGTTATCTACAATACAGCCCCCATGACCATCACGCTCTCTGGTAACCATGCTGAATCCATCACTTTTGGTGTGGTTTAAGCCCTGCAGACCCCCATCATCCTGGGTTTCCCTTAGCTTAAAAAGCACAATCCTGCAACTTTGTAAATTTGTTTGTTATATAAATGCAACTTCAGTGTGAAAAACTAACATGGCCAAAAGTTTTACTTTTGGACACTGAGGTTAAGGTTCGTGTTAGGTGTAAGTCACATTAATCATTCATCAATTCATCAATCATATTACATCAGTCAAAAGTCCCCAAAAGCATACACTTACCAAAACTTTGTGGTCAGGTCATTTGCCAGCCACAGACAAAGCCTTAAGTCATAGTGGTTCAATAGGTAGAACACTAATTCTCTGTGGTTAGATCTCAGCCTTAGAGGTTTACTGGCACTACTGAGACCACCTCTGGGTCCACTGGCACCTGTGAAGACCAGCTCTCAGTTACTGGCTCTGTCAGAGCCAGAGTGTTTAGCTGTTTACAGTTGCCTGTCTTAGTCTGTGTTTATTGGATTACCTCCCAGTTTCACCATGGATGAGTTCCAGAGTTTCAATGCCCCTCAGGGAGTGGACTCAGTTGGCAGTTGCCATGTGACCAGACCAGGAGTGACTAACAGTACACTTACTGTAAGTGCATATATAAAAAGTGTAAATTAAAAGAATTACAATATTTTAGCAATTTGAGTGAAATCTGACTAAGTCTCTTCACCACCATGATACCTGTGTAGGATGAGTGGATAAAAGTCAATGGGTAAAATACAACATACAACATTTAGCAGGATATTAGGTACAGGGAGTTTAAATACCAGGGTATGACAGGGTATATATGGTTTTTGAAGCTGCTTGATTCTACTAGATATGACCAATTAGTAAGTGGTGTAAGATTGTTGCCTATAGGTTCTTAGACAAAACAACAGTAAAGGGTAAGAAAAAGTACTTTACTGAGAGTTTTTTTCATCCATTCCGTCCATTCCCATTTGCTGTCTGTTGACTACCAGTTTCATTGCTATTAAGTAAAATTTCTAACAATAAACAGTTCTAGCTGCCTTTATGTCCAGCATTTCATATTTACAAGATTTAGCAGATAGCCTTATCAAAAGCAGTTTAGCAATTAACAATTGAGCAATTAACAGCCTTTCTCAAAGGTGCAGCATGGAGGAGCCAGGACCTAAACTCACAACCTTCCTATTGGTAATCCAGAACCATAACTTCCATTTCTACGTTTAAAATACAATTAAAAAAATAAGGAAATCACCCAACTATGAAAACAATATTATGTCCAAAAAATGAATTACAGTGTTAATTTCCAGTGGAATTTGGAAGCAAAAGATAAGAATGTGGCTCTCTGAGTTTGAAAATATTATTATCTACAACCGGGTGGCACCGCAGAAAAAAAAAAGAACTACGGCTTTGACCTTAGCCTGTTGGTTTGAAACAGCATGTTGTAGTATGCCACACAGTGAGCACAGTGGCTCCAAACCAACAATGCATGATTGCATTATTTTTAACCCAACCGTTTCAAGTTGAGGTGGGTCCACGCTTCCAATGTGCTTTTAATTTCTTCTACATTTCTCAGTCACGGCAAAGCAAAGCCCTCATAAGTGTCCAATTACTTATGTATTTACTGTTTATCAGGCTTATATTTATGCACACAGATGGGTATAGCTGTGCCCCTCTAAATTCTGTGGATGCCCCAGTATGACAAGTAGTTTAGAAATTCTCTTGCTTATTAGAATACTCTGCTTATAATTGTTATTTAGACTACCATTCTGTATAAAGACAATAAATTACTAGAGATATTTTTATTAAATTATAAAAGCACCAATAGTGATACATCAGTCCGATATTCTGGATCAGTATCAGCTTTATTAGGGGATGATAAATCACATTTCGTTCAGAAGCTTGCAGTAAATAATATCAATTTTACATTGGCTGCCAAGTAAAAACAATATAAATATCAGTGTGAGCCAACTCCCAGTATTCAGGCAATACTTTTTCTGAGGACATACCACCAGTGGACACTAGCTAATGAGGAAGCTGAGCCATGCATGATAATGACAAACATCTGCAAATTTGGATGTTTTTTTATCGCTCGAGACAGCTGTTTGTAGCACAGCAACTTAGATTCTTGCAAAAGCAATTTCAAGTTTGGCAGTAGTGTTCCAAAACACATTTAATTAAGAACCGTGTAAAGAACAGAAGAAAAAAAACAAAGTCATGAGGGTAAGACTCAAGTAAAAAAAACACACAAAACAAAACAAAACCAGCATAAGCTAGCCTTATTTCTGTAACTAAATTCCAGACACATACCAAATATGGCAAATGAGCATATTATTTTCCTTGTATGCATTTCCATGAAGGATTCCTCTTGGAGACGTCACTTGTCATATCTCATTACAACATGGCCTTCAGTAACAAATGCAAATGAGAGCCTCAATTAGAAGTGGTGAAAAACCGAGACTATCGCACAAGGGTCTCAGGAAATCAAATGCTTCCGAACAATACGCATACAGATGAGCTTTGCATTCACGCTCCACAGACCTTCAACAAATAATGTGTTTTTTGTTTTCTGTTCTTTTCCCACCAACTTAAGAAAATGGTTGCAAAGTCATTTTCAGGCGAGTCGGCTGCCAAAACCGATCTGTTCTCTCTCCCTCGCTTGCTTTTCACATATTGTTGTTAATTAAAAAGTCATGGTGATATTTACCCTCTTTTCTCAATGTGAATGAGACAAAAATCGTTTGGGACTGGCAAAGCCGTCCATTAAATGTGCAATGAAAGCCTTCTAGCTGCAATCTTAGCTGGCCTGTTAATTATGATTATCATTTTAATCAAGGCTGTGATGAAATATAATGAGGAAAAAAGAAGAAAGAACAAATCAACCAAGTGGGAGCTCAGTGAAGATAACTTCATTTACTGCGAACTTTCCTGCACTGTCATATAGTTCTGTGATAACAGGATCATATGCTATATCAGGATCACAGCTATATCATATGCTACATCATGGCCAAGAAAATCCTCCTAAAAATGATAAAATGATTGGAACTTCACACCTTAGTTGCCAAGTTTGGGCAACTACCTGAAAAAACAATATACATTTGATCAAAAATGTTGTTTTTATTAAATTAAACATTTAAAGAGTTATTTGTTGTTATTCTAATATCCTTTTTGGAACAGCTAAATGTGGGTTTTAAGGAATAGTAAATTATTAAGTAATAGTAGTAAGTAAAACAATCAGGATTATTCAATTACACTAAGAAGTCCAGTTGCAATTTATTCCCACTAATTTAACCCAGACAATACACACTGACTTAATAAGAAAAACACTCAAAAAAATTTTCAAAAATATTCATTGTATTCTGTATGTATTTTATATTAATGCTTTTATATAAAAGCTTGTATTAACGTTATACTTATTTAAAAGCTGACATATGAAGTCAAAAATATATTTAGGTGAAAGTGATCACTTTATTTACTCCAGCATTCTGGTACAGATAAATGTTGTACTGGTGTTAAGCAGTATCTGACAGTCACGGTTTACAATAATGTATTAGCATATCTAGTAATTTAATTTTACTCTGATCAGAATTAGTTTTAACAAAAACAAGAAAACAATGTTTTTTTTTTCTTTTTTCAAAAGTTAAAGCATCAATTCATAAGTTTGAGCCAATTATATATGTGTTTAATTTTTTAGAAAATTAAGAGTTAGCTATCTAGTTAGCTAGCTAGGTTTCTAGTTAAGAGGCAATTGGAAACGCAAGTGGTGTTTAATTAAAAAAAATACATAATGATGTTCAAAGGAGGCAAGGTGTCATGCTTGTAGCCATCAAAAAAGTGACTAAGGTGGTAATTTATTAAACAGAAAATCAAGTAAGGGGTCAAAGTGGACGCAGCAAACAAGATATAGTGCTTAGTGAAAACAGATACAGAGTAAGTGGCTCCACTAACGCAATGTGAAACAGACAGCAGCTAAGTAGCTATGCTAGGAATATAAGACACAGAGAGCACAGGACTAGAACTAGAAACAGCCACAAAACAACACAGCTCTGGATGCTAAAGCAAACAATGATGCGAAGGAAGAACGCTAAAGCAAGATACATAAACACAGTGCAGAAAGCTACAAGCAAACTACACAAAGGTTAACAGGGTTAGACGAGATAGGAATACATACAAGAAACTGTAACTGCCAAATCATGCAGAGGAGGCGGGACCAGGAACAAAACAAGAGCATGAATGACAATGATATGCAATAAAGAATTGAAGATCAAGTATGGTTTTAAACAGAGGACACAAAGCTAGCTGTAATTAAGCAGATGGCTATGGAAAGAGAAATGGGCCAGAAGGGAACCATGTAAAATTATGTAGCTTCTGGGTTGCTCTGGGCAAATATAATCCTGACACAAGGAGAAGGAACCAGATAAAAGGATATGAAGCTAACAAACACTAACAGACAACAAAAAAGCGAAGACAGAAGCCAATTACAGATGTGACTGAAGTATTATGAAACTAGCATACAATTAAAAACATTTGACTTTTTGAAGAAATTACCTCATAGTAGCATTTGTCTTTGGAGAGACACGCCATTCAAAGTTTGTATTAGGTACAGATCATATAGGAGTTAGCATATATCCATCCACTAACAAGAGATAGAGACTTGGCAAAGATACAAACAATTATTTTCAGCAATATAACTGACTGGTATATATGACTGGTACAATCAAATGTGCATCTTATTTGTAGTTGCATTCATATAATATAATAATATCCTGAATGTAATGTATTTTTAGGACAATGTGACTTTTGAGAGCAAAGAAAAATCTTACCCAAATTTTATTTCAATGTTTTGTTTTATTGTTTTTTTGTCCACTACATCTCCAGCCAAATGACAAATTGATCTTGGTAAAACCTCAACAAAAGGTAACATAAATAAACCAAAATTGCAAGAGCTTTTTAAATCCATTTTTTTTAGATTAAATCTGAACTTAAATCCAATAAATACATCAAATAACTAGATTTATTTAATTTGGAGTGTTTTATTTCAACAGTAATACTGTGGTGGCCTAGTGGTTAAGGTACTGGACTATGGTCCAGGGTTCAAATCCCACCTCTGCCAAGCTACCACAGATGGATCCCTGAGCAAGACCCTTAACCCACAATTGCTTGGATTGTAAGACTGTATGAATCGTAAATTGCTCTGGATAAGGGTATCTGCTAAATGACGTAAATGTAAATGCAAAAGTCCTCCCAATTGACTAGCCATTAACAGGGGCTACAAAAATAGCTTTGTATATCACCATATAGTGCCATTAAAATATGTCTAACATCCATGATGCCAACAAAAATCTAAACACAGACAAGACTTGTGGAAATAGGCTAAACATAGGCTGACTTGTTTGTGTTTTTTGTACTTATGTTCCATTTGTTTATGTGTATGACTTGGTTACAAAGCTATAAATGGCATTCGTAAGTGTATGTACCTGTTCTGTTATAAATAGTGCTCACTTGTGTCCACCTGTATATTCCTTCTCACAAAGCATTCTAAACCCGTACATGCCCTATCACTGTCAGTGTGTTCTGGCAATCTTGGGTGACCATACACCCTACTGAACAGTCAATGTGAAGGCACTCGTCCAGTTTGACATACTTCTGTTCACCCCCATGAATATGTCACTTGCTACTCAAGTATCACGATTGCATCTCATTTGCATAATCAAACAAAGTTTATTAGACTTTTTATTTGCTTTTATGATGATCTTATTTATTGAAATTAAATCAAATGCTTCATTTTTTTAAATCGCTTCATATTATTGTGAAATATCCCCTCATTTTTGTAATCAGTGTACATACAGGGTTGTAACCGTACATTACTGTATTTCTATAACTATTGTTAATTTCCATAAACATAAAATAAAGTGTATACTTTATTGTATGTATGACGTATTTATCTGATGCATGTATGTATTGTTTGCACACAGTTTTCTTCTTTATATTTACATGACAGCAGCATAAAAAAATCAATTCAATTCAATTTTATTTATATAGCGCTTTTTACAATGTAGCATTGTCTCAAAGCAGCTTTACAGTAATACAATTATCTAAAAGGCCAATCCCAAGTTGAGCAAGCCTAGGGCGACAGTGGAAAGGAAAAACTCCCTAAAATGGTAGGAAGAAACCTTGGGAGGAACCAAGACTTAACAGGGGACCCGTCCTCCATGGACGGCCTAGATTTTAATTAAACAAATACTAACTGTATATTAAATCATAGGAAAATTAGTTTAAAATAAATAATAAATTATTAATAAAATGTAAATTATAAATTTCAAATTATAAAACAAAATTGATTATCTGATGAGTCATTAGAGGGAGGTCCTTGAAGGCACATTGTCTCCTACTGTGCAACTGAAAAAAGTATGTTACTATGCAAATTCCCACGAACAAGTATTTTGGGGATCATTTTACACTTAATACTGTTATTTTACTGCACTGCTGATTCTGCTATCTTAGTTGTTTGTGTTCCATTATTTTTCTTTCTTTCTTTCTTTTTTTCATTTTTGTTTTACAGTAATAATACATTATGCTGAAGAACTGTGTATGCCTGCTGACTCTACTTATTTTCCTCTGAACTTTAAAAACAACCCTTTAATTTCTGTCTGTTTGAATTTGGCATTTGCTTTGGGACAAGACTTGTCTGTTTGTGTTCCGTCTGACATCTCTGCACTGATCTGAGGACAGGAAAATTATGCACGTTCTTTTGGGTTAATATTCGGATGTCAAAAGCTGGCTCTGACCTCATCGTCCACATCTATCTCACTGGCTTGGCAGTGCAGTCTGAGGGTAGAGTAAAACCTTTCTTTCCTAATTCCATAAGGTTCCTATCAGGATAGCTCTATTAACAAGACATTAAGGCATGATGAAGACACGTTGCTTAAAAAGAGTGATTGCCTAAGAAGAGCAAATGGATTCTGCTAGTGCTTCAATTGGGCCTTAAACCAAGGGTATAGCCACAGGACAAAGAGCTTTGCAATTTTACATTAGCAGAAATCAGACAATAATCAGTACAATCCATTTAATCACAATGATTCACGCTCAATAGCCAAGCGTTCATAAGCGCATTGCTGAACAGAAACACTGGCTTTATTGGTGTACACTTTGCCCCATTATCCATGTGGACTGTAATCCTACCCAACATGCACTGAGACTTAATATTGGTAAGCCCTCACTGACCATGCATACACTCCCTGTAAATCACAGAAGGAATGTAATTAAAGCCATTCATCATCACCCAGTAATATAATCAACATCTAGTGAAATGGAGCCATCTCTTTCTTCACCCTTCGAAATCATTGAATCTCTATACGTCACACTTGAAACGACTCTGCGTTCAATAAAACATTCATACATCATGACTGAGCTCCTGCAGGGAAATCAGCACCTTTACAGTTCCATGCATTTTTAAACACAGTGCCCCAGTCACTCACAGTGCTTGCCATACCTCCCCACAAGCCATGGGTCAGAATTCTGCTGACTGAATTTCAATATTGTCACACGTCATTATGTATATATTCTGTACAGGCTCTGTTCCAAAGGAGGCTTGTGAATTATTGTCATTCATATAAATGATGCATGGCCTCTTTCAACAAGCTAAAAACCCAATTGTTCTCCAATTATTTGCATTTTACTGCATTGTTCTCAGGTTTGGCTTACAGTAGGGTGTTTCTTACCCACAACGCAGGTGGAAATGCAGATAAATAAGCATTTCTGCTGTTCTTAATATTCCCAGTGTATGAAACCCCAGTACTTTTTTTAACTATAGGCTTGCTTATCAGTTTTCATAAAATTGCTTTAGAAATTTTAGCACCCTCCAGGGAAGATATGTTAGAGATTTTTTTAGTATCTCTAATACATTTCACAGAAGCTTATCCTCAGGGAAGTGTACTAATCCAAAGCATTGCCTTACATATTTCTGCAAGGTGTCTGTGTGTTGTGTCTGAATACAGCATTGCATGGTTATTAGCCCATCTCTGAGCTAATAAATAACCTTAAGTAAAAATTGGGAACTGCAGTTACCCATGGTCGAGTCCGAACAGGACATTTTGGCTGGGTTCGGAGTCTTGCATGCATGACTGGATGAGGCACAAGGTGAAATCACTGTGGTAGTGAATCATACCGAGCCCTGTAATGGATGCAGTATGTAAAGGGTAAATGTTAACAATAATAATTGTTGTAAGCCAAAATGCAGTAATAGGCAGTATTATGAACACCAAACACTAACCCTAGATTGAACACAGACTCAACAACTGAATGTGAACTAGTTTATATAGCTATAGGTTAGCAAGAATATACAGATTGTAGGGGACAACCAAGGGGGTAATACTTTCAATAGGACAAGCAAATAAGTAGTGGAGATTCATACACACAGACACAATAAAATGTCTCTAAACACATTGACTGGGTCATAATCTCTCATCCAAACATGAGCTAACAAGCAAGCAAGCATACCACCGGTAAGGTAATTATAAACACACACAAATGAAAGACCTCCACCACTCTCAATCACAAACTCCTGCCTTTGTCTGTGGATGTGCAGCATTAATTGGCTGTTATCAGCTGTTTTTGAATGCAACATCTAGAGTTAAAAGACAGATTTTAATTTCCTTTTACAGTCGAACCTCGGAATTCGAACACCTCTTCACTCAAACAATTTACACAACAATCCCCCAAATGTTAACAAAAATTCAGACAGGAATCCTAACAGAACCCTGAATGGTGTGACATTCCAATCACGATGAATCCAATCCAATCCAATAATGCATTAATGAAAACAAACAAAAAAAGAAGAAATTACATTTACGTCATTTAGCAGACGCCCTTATCTACAGCGACTTACAATTCATACAGTCTTTACAATCCAATCAATTGTGGGTTAAGGGCCTTGCTCAGGGACCCAACTGTGGTAGCTTGTCAGAGGTGGAATTTGAACCCTGGACCTTCTGGTCCATAGTCGAGTACCTTGACCACTAGGCCACCACAGTCCCAAGAATCACTAAGGTGCAATCATAGGCATATTAGGTATATCATGTTCAGTCTATATTATTCAATGTTCATACTATATATTAGTGTACAGACACACTCAGTCTTGGCGCTGCTGTCCCAGTGATATGACGTGCCAAAACTGAGTTGGATCAATGGCTATATAGTTAGATTTTTCATTTATCTTATGTCTTTATATTTCACTTAAATTCACTTTGTTTTATATTTATTTTAATTGTTTATTGATTATTATTATTACTATTGTATTATCTTCCTTTGCTTTATTCATGTTTTTAATAATTTTAATTACATATAAATATAGGCATAGAAAATTTCCTACAAGGGAAACTGATAAGTCCTATTTACCTTACTTCTTACAGGGACATATGGTTCTGACTTTAACCAATTTGGAGTTTGAACAACCTTCTGGAACCAATTAAATTTGAATTCTGAGCTTCCACTGTATAATATACTATAATGTTTAAGATTTCTGTAATTAAACTGAATGAACATTGACTGAACAGCACACAAACACCATTTTGGATTACCCTTATAATTTAGAAGATAATCTACTATTGTAAAACTGCTTGGAGCAGTTTATGAATAACAAAAAAAACTATAGAAAGAGTCTTGACGTGACTTGACATATCTGTAGTTAAGTTATGCTGAAAATATATAAAATTGGTGGTAAAAAAAATGTCTATTTTTCTTTCTTTTTCACATTTTGGCTATTGTGTGACCTCCATGAAAAGGTGACTCATTGGGTAATTCATCAGACTAATATATTCAAAGCCTGACTTGGCCAAGATGTCCCTAATAGGATCTTTAGCAAGGACTTTAAAATCAGTTGATTAAGTGGATAATGTGCTAAAACCTGTACATGTAAGGAAGGTGTGGCAAACCGGAGTACTTAGAGAAACCACCAATAACTGCATGCTAAATTATATGTTCAGTCTAAATCCTACCCAAAAACAATGTTCCTACTAATTTCAGAAATTTATGTCAACATCCTCAAAGCTTGCATAAATTGCACATAAATTGCATGACGTATGTATAACGTTTGAGTTTGTGGCCCGAAACATGCAGTGCAATTATAATTTGGTATTACTTATCACTTTGAAGTAGATATTGTTTACAGAATGGGCAGGGACTAATGAGCTGTTAAATTTGTGCAGAGACGGGTCCATTAAGATAATTAATTTATGTAGATCGTGGCATTTCCATGTGAAGAATAAGTAAATGGGAAGTGAAAAAGCAGTGCCAGAACTGTTGATCGCATGAACTGGAATTGTGAAAGGAGTAAATCCTTAATATCACATACTCAGTGGATTAACACTTGTCACTTCTGTAGATGCTGCATCCCCCTGGAGTCCATGCTTGGTTCAGTGCAGCTGTATTTATATCCAGGTGTTAGATGGTAGAGTTTCTTTTCCCCCAGGTGAACTATGTATTTGCTTACTTGCATCACAGCATGCAGTATAACTACATTCATGTCTCAGCTACAACAGCAGGAGCCTAATGTAGACTTTAGTAGTTTGATGTCACCCAATGGAACCATGACAGCAGATCAGTCGGACTTTGAAATGTGTACTTTTTCAGAGAGCTGCAAATGACAAGTTGATGATTTTGTCACTAACAAAGCAGACTTAAGGAGAAAGAATAAGAAAAAAATACAGTGTTGCAGAGAGGGTAAAGGAAAAAATGTCAAGATATACTTTCTAAATAGTTAAAGGTTCTGTTAGTCCCCTTTACTTGTTCTGTAGTGGTCAGGACCTTCAAAGGGCCACCACAGATCATGCACTGCTTGGGTGGTGGATCATTCTTATTACTGCTGTTGCACTGACATGGTGTTAGTGTGTGTGTTTTTTCTGTACAGACATGTGGGGTGGGATAGACACAGCAGTGCCCCTGGAATTTTTAAACAAAGTGTCACTGCTGGAAAGTTCTCTGCTGTCTCTAACTTTAAATCTACAAACAATGTGGTACACGTGTCTAATAGATCGTACAGTGAATAAACCGAGTGCTAAAAAACTCCAGCAGCACTACTGTGTCTGATCAAATTACACAAGTACATCACGCACTAAAGCACCACAGTAATTGATGAGTGTATATACAGATTGATTGATCAATAGATTGTTAACAGACAGATAAATTAATAGTGTATTACAGGCACGTGGAATTTTACGTCAAGCTGTGCCAGACAGCAGAGACGAACATAAACTGTGGGCAAAGAGTGTAGAGAACAAAGGCTTGAAAAGACTTGGTGCAAATTTTGAAATTGCATGGCTTAGACCCCCAACTGCTACAGACTAGGATTTTAAGCAAGGGATTTAATTAAGGATATGTGAAAAAGGTGAGAGCAAGAAATATGTCTGTAAATAGAATCGCAAACAGCATAGGGGGTCGTGGAGACGAATGTGTGTAAATGCGCTTGGAATTGGCAGGTGTGACAGTCAAATACACCCAGAACCAAATGTCAAAATCTAACACTAATAAAATTAAGAAATACAGTGATACCTCAGTACTCGCCATTAATTTGTTCCAGAAGGCACGCCGAGTGTCGAAACAAAGGATTTGTAACCTAAAACGAATTCCAATAGAAATTATGTGAATTTAATTAATCTTTTCCAAACCAAACCAAAAGTTCACGTGCTAATAACTTATTAACAGGAACACATATTAATGCTGTTATTCACTTTTTCTCTCCTTGATCCTGCGTAGGACAGCTAGTTATGGGCTGTACCCGAACAGGTCCCCTATTCTCTATTGACTACACTAAATACTATACAAAATAGAGCATGCTCTATAAAATGTGTATTTTTCCTAAACTTCAAAGTACTTTAACCACAAAACAACCCCCTTCTCTTTCTTATGAAACAACTAGCCTGCTAGTTTTCATGGTATTTCACTCATTTATTCTCTTCACTATTACATTCAATGTTCTCCTCTTCTTTTTAATTAGTGTTTCAGACCCGTTTAACACTTATTTTCTTG
>JAUZST010005751.1:0-15324 GCA_034779995.1 Parotocinclus haroldoi | reverse complement strand
GTGTGTGTGTGTGTGTGTGTGTGTGTGTGTGTGTGTGTGTGTGTGTGTGTGTGTGTGTGTGTGTGTGTGTTCGTTCCCATTTTCACTTCCAGTTCCAGACCCAGTTCAACGTTATACTCAAGTGAAATCAGATACCAGATGAGGGGGCACTGAAAAAAACTCCTGCTTTCACAAAACCCAGCTAGCTCTTACACCAGGGTGATTGTGTTTGCAAAATCGTCGCCGTTTTCCTCGCATGGATCAGTTTGATGTCCCCACAATGTAAATATCAGCGCTTACTATCGTCGTGCGAACATTCGGTTCTCATAATGTAAAATACACAAGGTTACACAGACAGGGGGACAGACAGGAAAATACACACAGCTCAGCTGGGATTCCAAACAGACGCAAAACAGAGAGCCAAGTTGTGTTGCAGTACTCCGGATCACCAGCAGGAGTACACTCAGTGCGATTATGTGTGTGTATTCCCACCTCCAGTTCCACGGCACAGCTTAACCTCATATTATGAACTTTATATTCGAGATACAATCACAAAGAGCGTTAAAAAAATGCTGCGTCTGTAAACAAACATAATGATTACTGTGTAATTAATGTCATGCCTACCCATAAACCTCATTAACCTAAAGCAAAACTCTCCTTTAGTTTTTGAGAACCAAAAAAAAAGTTGCATTTTCTATTTGAAAAAAAAAAAGCCTTTGTGCCTGTGGGGACCAGCAAGATGCCCTCATCGTAACTAAAATGTCTGATTTTCTATCCTTGTCGAGACATTTGGTCCCTGATGCACTATGAACCTGTTCACACATAGATACACACAAGCAGGCACACGTTAATTAACTAATTCATTCATTCAATAACCAATTAATTTTCTTATCCACTTAGTCCTGAACAGGGTCACAGGAGAACCGGAGCCTGGTGACTGGTAGCAGTGGAACCAGGCTGCCACAGGTGGGCCCTTGAGCCAGACCCTTAACTTACAACTGCTTGGATTGTAAGATTGCAGATCAGTCTTAAGTCGCACTGGATAAGGGAGTCTGCTAAATGCCGTAAACGGAAAGAGTATAGGATCAAAGGCAGGATTAACCTTAAACGGGGTGCCAATCCATCGCAGGGCAATGGTCACTTTATTGTAATAAATTAACCTAATGCATGTATTTGGACTGTGGGAGGAAACCGGAGCGCCCAGAGTAAACCCACGCAGACTCGGGGAGGACACGCGGACTCCACACTGAGATAAAAGCCCAGCATACTCACAGTGAGGTGACAGTGCTAACCACCTGTACCACCCTGACCACCCCATGGAGGGCAACTACCACTGACCAGCAGTTCTTCTTACCATGAGTCACAAAAACTAATAGCAATAATAATGTTGGCCTCATGTTGTAATTAGCACCATAACAGATTCCTGTCATTAAGCACCAGCTTTTTGTTAATGGAATCTTGCTTATCTAACTTTAATTTAAGAAAAAGTCACGATAACTGAACAAGGTCGTGACATCGCTCGCGTTCAAGCACAGACCGTCTGTCTCAGGCTCGCCTGGAGGCAGAATTCGGTTAGGTAAAAATCAGGAGATGGGGCTTTGTGCCCCTTTATTTAAATCACGAGCATGAGTTCATGATGGAATCATGATGATTTTATGGGAACGCTTTTCTTCAGACACGATGCATATACACATGTATATACCTGATGTGAAACATGGCCATGCAGGATAAACTCTTTTTACTTTAAGATTTGCTCGTCCAATTATTAGATAAAGATTGTTGTCCTTTCATTACGATGCTAATTACGTAGTGTAACTCTGAGCCTTGTCGGATCTCCGTTGAGAGTCGGCATACATGAGGCACCATGGCAACCAAAGAACCCCGAGGCAAGCAGGTCATCCTCCGAGGATACGCCGTTGTCAAGGCAACATGCCGCAACCTGATGTCAGTGTGTGTGTGTGTGTGTGTGTGTGTATACGTGTTAGGTTTTAAGGTCTAATTAATGTTCACACACACACATGCGCGCACACACCAGGTCAGTGTTCATGAAAAATAATGGAAATACATATCACAGTCTGAACCCGGTGTGTGTGTGTGTGTGTGTGTGTGTGTGTGTGTGTGTGTGTGTGTATGCGTGTGTGTGTGTGTGCGTGTGCGCTGCTCACCACAACGCGAGTCTCTGCTCCAGTTCTTTGAGGAATTCTGAATGGTAAGTGTGCAAAGGCTCAAAGCTGGATTTTATTAAGTTCCTCAGAGACTCAGGAGCGCTCTCCTCCTTAGCCAGCACATTCTGAAATGACTGCAAACACACATTAATACATGAGTAACACACAACACACTACTGTTCATTTGGCAAACTTTGTCAACAACAACAAATCAAGCATTAATGAAAAATAGACAGACAGACAGACAGACAGACAGGCAGACAGACACACACACACAGGCAGACACACAGGCAGACAGACAGGCAGGCAGGCAGACAGACAGACAGACAGACAGACAGACAGACACACACACACCCACCCACACACACACAGGCAGACAGGCAGGCAGACAGACGGACAGACAGACAGACAGACAGACACACACACCCACACACACACAGGCAGACAGGCAGGCAGACAGATACACACACACACCCACACACACACAGGCAGACAGGCAGGCAGGCAGACAAACAGGCAGGCAGGCAGACAGACAGACAGACAGACAGACACAGGCAGACAGGCAGACAGGCAGGCAGGCAGGCAGGCAGGCAGGCAGGCAGGCAGACAGACAACTTAATGTTAAGAGAATATGAAGCTCTATTTTATTAAGTCTACATTCCTGACCAATAGTTTTTTAAAGTTTATTTACAGTTTCTTTCAGTATTATTGACTATTTAACAGCAGACACAAGGTTACTCAGGAACTATACTAAACACTGGGGTAATCTAAAGTGACCAGTTACCCCAATTCCTCTCTGAAAAGTGGGAAGAAACACACAGGGGCTTGGGCCAAGTCCTAGACAGACAGACATCTAACCGAGCATCTCCGGAGCTGTGTGGGGACCGGGCTAATTACTCGTGCCACCCTTAAAACTACACAGAGGCACTCCCAGTGTAACCCAGTCCGGTCGTTTGACGGTCGACCTGCAGACATTCAAATGGTCCGAACGATACTGAGAACCCATCAATATGAGAGGCTTTCAGTCACATTTTCAACAAAGCATAATCCAGACTTTCAGACTGAGAGGTCAAGCACATAGAGCTCTGGAGTCATATGCAGACAGACATCCAGGTGTGTCTGGTACAGGGTCAGTGCACACACAGGCAGACACACACACACACACAGAGTCTGTGATTCATCCTGTCATTACCACGGTGATGAGCTCCAGATCCTTCAGGTGGGTCCTCTCAGTAGTGAGCAGCTCTTTGGCAATGAAGTAAGCCTTGTCAGTCGGGAATCTCTGCATCACATGATCACAAAACACTTGATTGCAATATTAAAGTATGTCCAGATGTCTTCCTGTACAACACACACACACACGCGCCCACACTTTTTCCCCCCAAATAAATGAGTGAGTTTCGAAACAAAGGGCGCTCGTGGTGTCACCTGACTCACGGGTGGATTTTACAGTAACTGAAGCCTCTTGAATTTACATTCGGGTAAAACCTGGAGTGAACCCTTTTCTCCCCTGTAATTCCACACCTCTTCTACTGGCGACCACGCCCTCACCTTCCGTCTGTTATCCTCCTCGTCGTCGGTGCGCAGGCCGCCACCGTCGTTCAGAAGGGGGGAGGTGAGGGGGGAGGGCTGCTCCGCGTCAGGGCTCGGACTTGCACCGTTCAGGTCTTCGGCGCGACGATGACCGTTCACCAGAGACATGGACATGGCTGCCACATCTATGCAGAAAGAGAATGGTCTGAGCAATAAGAACATCAAACAGCACATGCAATCCTTAGAGGGATTCTGTTTCACTACAAAAGTTCAAACTGTAACACACGCTGTCCCTGATGTCTGTCAGTGCAAAACAGCTGCACGTGTGTTGTTTGCGTGTGCGTGTTGGTGTGTCTGAGGGCGATGAAGTGCTTAAATAAGCCCAGTTGGGGTAGCTATCCTCCAGTTTCTATCCCTAACGCCCAGGAGAGTGAACTCGGTACTTGCCCAGCAGCGCCTCCTGTGCTCCCTGTCTGCAGCGCAGCCATGTTAAATAAAAACAGCCAAGAGAGCGCACAGCACACGTATCACGTCCCATTCCAGTGCAATGGCGGGGAGACACGACAAGCGACAAGACAGCCTACGGACACATGCAACCACATACAGCACTCAGGAATGTATGCGCACGGCGATGTACCGTATACACATACATTCATCGGCACTGGCTCATGCACTACCAGCACAGGCTCAGACAGGGAAGGGGAGGGAGGGGTGTCTACAAACTACAACCTTTAAGAAAAGATTCTCGAGCCCAAATTCATAAAGGCCAACTTTATTGACACGAGTGCACAAATGTATACAGCGTTAAAAAGTTCTGAGAAAGAATAAAGAGGAAAAACAACACAGTGCTCCAGAGTCAATTGGGAAAGCCGACAGATGCTGAATGAGTGTGTGTGTGTGTGTGTGTGTGTGTGAGAGAGGAACAGAACGAATGAGTGGCCGCGTCCATGTGTGCGTTTGTGAGCGTGTGAGTGAGTGTACAAGACAAAAAGCCATCAGACCATTAAAGTTTAAGGTGGCTGTGCTTAAAAAAAACAAAACAAAACAAAAAAACACACGCCTTGAGCAGCATCACAGTTCCAATGTCACATTTGCATACATTAATATGGGAAACAATAAGCAGTGCTGAAAAAGTCTTTGATCAAAAGGGCAGTGAGAGAAGGGATCGCATGCAAAAACGAGCCTTAGAAACCAGCATTAAACCGGGATTACACTCGCTCTTAACTACGCATACACAGTGCCGGTGTGTACGCTGCACTAACGCACGCGAGTGGACACGGCGGGACGTGACGCAAATGCCAGCAGCACACCGACCCTGGACATGCTTGCTTTTTTCTGCACTGGTTACATAATGCACGACTTAATATGAACTGGTTTAACGTTTAAACCTCCTGTCTACACTGCGCTTACGTTCAGGATTTTCTGCAGTAGAACGTCGCAGAACGTTGTGTTAAGTCGATAAAGTAGCAAAATGCAGCATCCTTAAGCTGCTGGACAGAGATCGATGTCACTCAAATCCTGTGTGCTTTTGTTACTTTCTTGGTTAGGAAGCATCGTAATTGGTCAGTGATGTCACGTGGGCTTTTTCCACGTATTTTACCTGCACGTGGAAGCTTTAAGTAGTGTTGTGTACATCATTTTGAGTTGCTGGCTTGCTTTAGGATGCATGCCACTCACATTTGCTTCTATTTATCCCCTCTATTTATCATTTATTCAGGTAGTATTGGGATCCCGGAGCCGACCCGTGCCTGCTTGTATATACGTTACTGTGCAAATGCCCTGGGCCAAAATTAGATTAGGTACGCTGTTGTTTTAGCAACGGTTTAATGACCATATACCATTATTTCTATAAAATAGAAATATTTATAGAATATAGTAAGTATTTAGTGTGGCCTCCCCTTAGACTGGAGCAATAGCAGCATCTGGATGCCAACGCTCCTGCAACCTGAAACAGCTTAATCGGGAATTTTGGAAGGGTAGCAGCCGAGAAACCAGTGAACAGGGTGAAAAGGCTAAGATGTGCTAAAGCTCCAAAAACTGAAATGAAGATCAGTGGACAGAGGGTTATGGAGTTTAAAATAGTCAACAATATGTTATATATGATCATTATAAAAGCGATCATTTATGGGTGGCCTAAAAACCTTTGCACAGTACTGTAGTTTTTGTGTATTCTTAGGAAATTGTGTGTTGACAGGCATTGTTGGCTCTTTTCTACCCTTCTATCCTTTTACCCCTTTTGCCCAACCAACATTGGGAAATAAGTCAATCGTGGGCTTTCCATCCACCAACCTTTTGCAAATGATGAAAAATGCACAATGGAAAAGCAAAAAATAAAAAAATAAATAAAAAGAGAGGGTAAAAAAAAAAAAGACTCAAATATCGCAAAAGGTTTTCACGCATGAATGAGGTTGAAAAGTTTGAAAAAAAAAAAAAGGTTAAATTCCTCAATTCTTGTTCGTTAATGCCAAATGTTTCGAGGCCAATTCTAACCGTCATCTTAAAGTTCCTTCTCAGAATTAGTGGATGGAAACAGAATATCGCCAGAGGAACAGGGCAAGTGAAAAATCAAAAACAAACGTTAGGTCAAGCTAAGACAACTTCAGCGAACTTTTTATCATCAAGCCTTCTTAGTCTTAATCTTAGTTCTTCATTAACTCTATTGAGGAGTTTAGGAGCGGTACGGATTAAACAAGAGGGACGAAATCCTGCGTCCACAGCAGCCCTTCTGACCGGGAGTGCCGATAAATCTTATTGTCTGGCTTCTTCATTCTCATCTCTACAAATCTCAGGGAACTGACCATGACCATGCCGATATATCATCCGTTCTGAACTGTACTCGTACGAAAGCCGATTCCCGTTTTAGACTCAAGTATGTAAACAGCGGTTGGTCGGCTACGTGTATGCGCAGCTTCATAGCTGGTGTAATCCCGCTCTTAAAGAGTGTTACAAAGGCAAACCCTGCAGCCATTCGTTTGGTCATTCATTCATTCCAGTTTAAACAGTTGAGGAAAAGAAAATACAACAGGTGCATTTATTGATCATAAATGACAGTGATGGAAATGACAAGCTCAAGCATTCTCGACCTGTGCAGGAGCACACCCAGAACCAGTGGGAGCAGAAAGGAAACAGAACCCAACAATTGAAATGAAAGGTACAGTACACACAAGGCGCCAAGCTGGTTACATTGAGGAGAGTTGTGGGTCTTTTACAGAGCGTGGCTTGGCTGGGTTGGACCAGGCCAGCTGGGGTAGAGTCGGAGAGAGTAGAGAGAGAGAAGGAAGGGAAGGTGTAAACACGACGGACACCACTGCTAAGACCACACGACGATGTAATGTGGCTCTGTTCGCCTAATCTTTACAGAACTCTACATTTCAGAACTATCATATCATTCGAAGATAATCGACAGACTCTAAAAGCCCTTCTCATGAACATCCATCCCACCCTCAGCATGGCACATGACGCACATTTCCAAAAGGAGTTAGGGGGGGTGGAGTGCTATATTTGTATTCTGAAGCACCATAAAACCAAAGAGCAGCCATTTAAAATAACAAAAGGGTTACAACCTGGGCAAGGGTTGACGGTTCAACACAGCAAAAGTGGAGAAGGTTGGGACTGAAGCTATATTCCTCTTACTTTTTATACGGGCATGTCTGGTATTTCCCACTGGCTGTTAGCAGCATGCTACAATATTAAAAAAGTCTAGGCAAACTACGAAACACAAAACCTTCACAGATTCCTATACATCCGTCTTTCCAGTTGGACCGAACCCAGCTGAAATCAATATAAAAATCGCTCGGAAGCAGGTTTTGACTGAGCGGATCAATCTTTACCTGTATAGATTTATGCTCTTGTTGGTTCTCTTGGACAGCAACGGAACGATTACGGAACTAAACTCATTTTAGTTATTGCCAGAGCTGGGAGGTAACGTGGTACAAAGTACCACATTTAAGTAATCAAACTACGTTTCCCTGTAGCAGTAATGTAAGTCATTTCCTGTACGTAATGTAACATTACAGTGTAACAATACATTCGTGTGATGAATGAAAAACGTGCCTGGCGTTACTCGTTTCTGAATTACATATATTACAGGTAAACACCATTTAACACAACGAGCACCGTGTCAGCTTGACCCACATATACCAAAAAGTGCCAAGCGCTGGGCGTTTGACCGCTGTGACTTCTACTAGTAGCACCATACTCAACGGTTTACAGTTTTGAAAAAAGATACCGATACCCTCAAGCTGACTCATTACCTCTTGGTTGTGTGCAGCCAGCAAGGTTTGTTTATTTATAATGATATTCCAATGTGCACTTTTATATGGAGGACTGAAGAACCTCGGCATTGAGTTATATGTTTAGGGTTTGGATGCGGCGTGGATGGTACCGTTCCACCCGATTATTCGGCAGCGTGTTGTGAAAAGGCCCTTTGTATTTACATTAGAGCAGCCTAAAATGACTACGTGACTACGGACATGTCCAATCAATGACCTTTTTCACAGAACGTAATGCAGTCGTTAAATGGCGCATACCTGTAATTATTTCCACCAGACCTCCTCTACGTCCGCCAAGTTACGGAATAATAAAGGCTTCCTGAAACTTTGAACCGTTTCAACCTATTCAAACATGAATTTAAAACACACAAGAAACATCCTGGCAACATATGCTGGCCAGAATTGTTCAAGTGGAATTAGTCATTTGTAATAGATCTTACTATTTTTACTCTTAAATCCCTTCCCTAACACCGGTTACTGCAGTGGTGAAAATGCCCCTAAGGAGCAATGCTAGAGAATCCAAACACAAACCAAAATACCACTTTAGGATTAGACTGTGTTCATCTTTGTTGCAACACCTGCTGGTATTAAAACTCTACACAAGTGAAACATCTATTAGAGGACGGTACTGCACAAGCACTGCCAAATCACATTCCCTAGGACTCTAAAGGCCGTCACACACCGAATGGGATTTTTACACACAGCATTCATTAGTATTCATCAGCATTCCTTATGAGGGTTTTTTGTAGCAAACTTTCCAGAAAAGGGACGTGCAAATGTTTACCAGCGACAAAAAAATCACTGACCAATCACTTTCACTTTGGCTCCTCAAGACCCAGCTCCTTTATTTTCCGTCTGCATCTTCTCTCTTTTCATGCGTAATACATTGACATTGGTATTTAGCAGACGTCCTTATCCAGAGCGACTTACAACTCATACAGTCTTACAGTCCAAGCAACGATGGGTTAAGGGCCTTGCTTAAGGGCCCAACTGTGGTAGCTTGGCAGAGTCCAGTACCTTAAGCACTAGGCTACCACAGTCCCAATACAAAACAAGGACTAAAAGTAATGAACAGTGTTTTCATTTTCACTTTCCTTTGCTGTTTTTTGTTCCCTTTTCTCCTTAGAGCCTCAGAGCCATTTCACTTGCCCATAAAATGTTCAAATTCGATGGCAATAAAAAAAAATAACTAATACATTAATAATAAATAACATTTGAGTAAAATCTTTCGATTCAAGTGTAACAGGTGAATCAGGTAAACAAATGACGTTCACGCTGAGAAACAAGTCGCAGTTCTTGGGTGCTCCTTTCGTTTTTCAGAATTGAACGTTCCCAATAGCAGAGTAACCATTTTTCTGTGAGCAGTAAATAGAGGCCTTACTGTCAAACTCAAAAGGAATAAAGTAAAAAATAAATAAGTAAACATCTTGTCACTCACGGTGTGTGTTGTTTGGAGCGGGAACAAAACATCTGAATACTTTCACGTTCGGTGTGTAACGGCCTTAAGCGTTCGTAAGGCAAAGCCTCTAAATTGACAGGTAGAAATAACATAACATGGGGTCCTCATTTTCCCGGATATCAATCAAAATGAGCCCAAAGTTCTTCATATCTCACCTAAATGCATCAAATTCCATTTCTTCTATCAATGAATGAACGGCAGTAGTGAGACTGTCTACAGTCTGAGACGGTCAGAAGTGTCCAGCGTTACAAAAGTCAACTCTATACAAACAGCGTCACTACAAATACACTACACTATACACTACCAACGCATTCCTCATTTTAGTTTCCTAAACACAAGCACGTTCACGTTCCTAAAACGTACTACAGACGTGAAAAAAAAAAAGCCAAGTGCCACGGCCGAATACTTCAAATTGCACCATTAATATAGCTAATCGAAAGACTCCTAAGGGTGATGTGCGTGGTTGTGTCGAAAGTGATGTTTTCTAAATGACTGTTGCGTTAGTGAAACACATGAAGGCCTCTGACTGAGTCTCGAAACTCCCAGACCATGAGATTCACGTCCCGCTCCAACTCCTGGCTTCACTCAGCAACGGTTCCAACGCAGCCGATTTATTTATCTACGGACTTAATGAGTGGTCCGGTCACGGACATGGCACTGAACGGACGATATCCTATCTGCACAGATAGAGAGAGCTGCTAACTACGCCCTCGTTCCTACGGAGAGACGGCAGTGAAATCAATCTGTGCACAGCGTTGCCCTTAGTGGGAGCGAACCACATACGTACACACTCAGCCTCCCTTAAGCATGAGGAATGAATCCTTTGGCAAGGGGGAGCCGACCAGAACCGGAGACCACACACCACTGACTGAACCTCTGCCCTTTCTGAACCTCCTTCAGCACTTAACTAACAGATAAACCCTCCTCGTCACTGAAATCCACCCCGGCTCCGTCTCCATCCTCGTCCAGCTGCAGGCTGCCGAACGACAGCTTGTTTCTGGGCAGCCGGGGAACAGGGGAGGAGCTATGTGCGGCTGGGTTGGCAAAACCCAGTGCCTGGCAGTAGGAGCCCAGAGACTCCATTTCCTCCGAGTCACTGGTGTCTGTACCGCTGCTCGTCGAGCCATCAATCATCTGCATTGCTCCATGCCGCCGGTGGGGAGAGGCAGACTTGGCCAGGCCCGGCGCGGAGATCCCGTTGGCCAACATGCGGTGCTCGAGAGCGGCCATTCGGTCGACCCGAGAAAGAACGGGCCGCGGCTGACTCAGGATCAGCGGGTCAGTTTCGGAGCGGTTACCCGCGTTCTGACACTTGGCCACGTTGCCGGAGCGATTTGCGATAGGAGAGCAGCTGCTGAAGAGCCCGCCCCGTTCCTCCTGAGGAGCTGACCTCAGACTATAGCTCCGCCCTGTGCTGACTAAGCCGTCGTTGGCATCGTGCTGCCCGTGCCCATTGAACCGGGCGTGACTAAGGGAGCCGGTTCTATGAAATGAGAAAAGGGCGGGGCTTGAGGTCAGGCTCCTTGTGCCTGGGAGGTGGCGGGTAGGTCTGGGGCTCCGCGTGGCCAGCTCATCCAATAGCGTGCTATGGAGAACTCCTCGTACAGCAGCCCCGCCTCCACTCAGCGACCATTCATAAACGTCGTAACTCTGGCTATGGGAGGCGGGGCTTGAGGGATGGGTGGGGCTGGGATAGTGAGAGGGCGGGGTCTGAGCGACAGGAGAGAAGGACGGAGAATCGATCGGTCTAACATTGTCTAGGCTGGACTCGCGTGGTCGGGACGCGTCGCTCTCCGACCCCCGGCTGACAGAGCCACGCCCGCGAGGCGTACGAGAGCGTGACCTGCTGACTCGACCTCTGACCTCCAGTTCACTAATCTCTGCATCGCTGCAGTCAATGTACGGGATGGAGGAGCTGCTGCCTTTGGAGGCACAGGACGCGACACCTGCAGTGCTGAGCTCGTCGCTCCGCCCCCTGACGCACGCTTCAGATAACACGCCGTCGCTCTGCTGCACCGAGGAGGGGGGGCTTCCCCGAATTCGGACTGCTGCCGAATCCTCCGAGCTCACCAATGCTGACTCCTTCCAGCTCCGCCCCTCAGCCTGAGAGAGAGAGAGAATGAAAAAGCACTTTATTAGGAACCCTATAGGCACTTTCACGTCAAACAGTTCTAGACACTAAACTGGGAGGAACTGTGCTCTTATTTGTGAATGCAAACAGATGCACTTTCACCAGTGGGCTCAGACTTTTGGTCCCCGCTGTATGCAAATGTTTCTAATAAGTACCATGTATAGCACTGTGCAAAAGTCCACCATTAGAGCAATGGTATAATGACCATATATAATTATTTCTCTGTTTTATTTATTAGAATAGAACCAGAAAATACAGAAGATTTGTAGGCAGTGTTAGAAACTGAAAACTGGTTGGGATTGCAAATAAACCCTTCTACAGTCTGATGGAGCTTCATCAGGGAAGATCTTCTTGGAAGGGTACCAGTTAAGAAATCCCTTTTTCGGGACAGAAAAAAAACAGACCAATGGACAGAGTTCAGGCTTTCTGAGCCTATATGTGACGGAGGAGGTGCAATGCAGTTTGGAGGCTTAAATTGTTTGGCTATGTCACATTAGTGTCACACATTTTAGTGTTTCTCCTTCAGATCCTGTTTGTGCTCCAGAGTCTAGTACCTCAACTGCTAAGCAACCACAGACATCAGTGAATATTTAAACATGACCAACGGGAGGCCAACGGGTAAATACTAATCAATAATTACGGCATATTTAAAGAAGAAGTAAATCAACATTGGAATTCTTAATTACTTCGTTATTAATTATTATTATTATTAATTAAGATGGATTACAAAAAAACAATTGCTGTGCCTGTGAATCAGAAAGACTTACTTGGTTTGGCACTTGTGACTGTACAGGAGAGGGCAGTGGAGACAGATTGCTGTCACGCTGAACTTTACTGTGTTTCCTGCAAAACGAACGCGCACAAACACAAACACAAACACAAACACGGGGCACAGCTCAGTTCTGGTCCTGCATGCCCTCTGACCTTCACAGTTCAACACCATAAACAGCCCAGTCAGTGTTTGACTTCAGTCAGCATTTCTCTTCAGGTTTACCTGTTGAAAGGCTGCTTCTTAAACTCTGCCTCCTTCACGTAATCCATCACCTGCCTCTGAGTCCGACCACTGGGGGACAGCAAACAGATGCCACAGTTAGAAACAGGAAAACACTTTTTCTGTACATAGAGCTTCACTAAACACTGGAGGAAGTAACACACACGACTGAGTGACATCAGGGCCTAGCAAAATGCAAATGTTACCGGCAACGTGTGAAAAGCAGGCTCTGCATAAGACGCAAAACATATTTAGGCAAAGCAGGAAATGCCTATTATTTTAATATGCTGTATACTTTCGGTCTTATACAGAACGGCAAGTATAAAATGCACTTGAACCGCTCATTTTTGGCATTCTGTAGATTTCCTAGACATTCTTTACAATGTCAGGTACATTTACGTTACATCATGCATATATATCATTACCTTTATACTATATATATCTCAAGATCTTTTAGAAAGTCCCTGATATCACAGTATCATAGCAGCAGCACTGATTAATACGTTTTAAAGTGCATCTGCGTTAGTTAGGAAAAGTGAAACATCGGAACAATTTCAAACCCATTTTGCTACTCATTTTATTTATAATAATTATTTTATTATTTACTTAACTGTACTATTACTTTAATATACTTTTAAGCATTTACTTAATAAACATCTAGGTCACCAATAGAAATCGGGTCTCTTTTTGAGTCTTGGTTCCTTCCAAGGTTTCTTTCTTCTAAATTCAGGGAGTTTTTCCTTTCCACTGTCGCCCTAGGCTTTCTCAACTTGGGATTGGTCTTTTAAAATAATATAATAATATAAAGCTGCTTTGAGACAATACTCCGTTGTAAAAGCGCTATAGAAATAAATTTATCTTGACTTAAATTTTCCAATATGACTTGCATTCTGTTAGGAGGGTTCAGCTGCATAAAAGTGAAGACTGATAGAGTCCGAGGCAAGACCAAGTCCGGGAAACACTGGGACCAAGACTTTTAATAGTCAAGTCCGAGTCGAGTCCAGGAGTGGCCAAGACCGAGACACCAACCAAGACCAGACCAAGTTCTTTTGTAATAGTATAGTATAGTATAAGATAATATACTATATATATATAAACATGTATTATAAATCAATTATAAATAGCCTGAGATTATTATTAATTATTAATTTAATCTAGTCTTAGTTAAACCAAGGTAATATAACTTTTGTGTTGTGTAGAAAGGACTGATTCATTTTGTTTAAACTAATCTTATTAATATTCGATAAGGGTATAAAAAAATCCTGCTTATAATTAACGTTACCTCAGACAGAGTCTTTGGACTCGGTTGGTGTCAACAACAATTTCCTAGTCATCTTACCTTAGACAGAGGTACCAGTGAGTCCAAACGAGTTTGAGAATGAGACCGTTACAACACTACATATCAGTATTTATATCAGTCTTTATTCTGGATGGTTCTGTTTTGAACTTTTGCTTTGTCTGTATAATAAGGTAATGGTGCCGAAAAAACGTGTTAACGAGCGTAACGGTAACACGAACCTGAACCTGAAGGATGATCCTCTGCTGAAGAGAACAGGTTTAGGCTTGGGTTTGGGTTCCTCGAAGAGCCTGAAGAAGGCATGGTACTCCACGCAGATCTTCCAGAAGATTTTACAACAGTCTCGACTCGCCATCACAAACTCTAGTGTGTCCTGATAAGCACTCTGCTGCAGAGTCACAAAACACACATCGTAAGTTTAGAAAACCTACACTCATCACACAAGCCATGTCCAATGTATGAACCCAGGGTTTGTCAGCAGAACATTATCCTGAGCATCACACACACATGCTCTGATGTCTCAAGTGGCTGCAAGCTTTATTCTTCATCCACAGGTTCATAACCACATGCTCATTTCTCTACTTTGTGTAGAGAAAAAAAAACTCTATCATGCGTGTCATTACATCAGCTTATGAGTCTGGCATGGCATGGTACCGTATGTTAAGTAAATTAATACCCTTACTAATGAGAGCAATATGCAAGTAGGAAATGTAGCACAACCTGCATTCTGTAACAGTATTCGCAAAACAAGAACGGCATATCAATTGTAGTTTGGTTTTGTATTGACAAACTCGAACACACTTATTGCAAAAGTCTCTGTCATAAAGCTGTCAGAACTTACGTTCAGGTCAGGCCTGAGTTTGATGAGGAACCTCTTCCTCTTGAAGCTGAGCTTACGTACTTTTGCCCAGTTAAAGGAATTGATCTTGTTATGTCCCTGCAGGAAAACACACAGGGCACATGTCAGCAACTCTATTCACAAAAGTGACCGTAATATAACAGCACATAGTTGGATGTGTGTGAGAGTATAGATGCTGCTTTGTATTCTCCTTAGCAGAATAGTAAAATACTGCAAAAGTCTTAAGCCATCAGTAATTACACTGCAAAAAAAAAACTGCTACTAAAATGCCAGTGGGTTAAGCAAAGTGTACTATGGTTTCTTAAAGAAAAAACAATGATAATGCGAATATTACTAAGACTAATTCTTAAATTAAGTGAAATGTACCGAGTTGATAAGTTTAATTCAGACAGAATAATCAGAATAACTGACCAGTGACTTTGGGATTAACAAGGAAAAAGGGAGATCAAATGCAATTCTTATAAAAACATGAGCAAAAAATTGTAATGTAAAATGAATCTGGGAAATAAATATGATTTATTGACTATGTATAAGTAATAATATTATTGATATAATATTAATGATACAAAATACACACACACACACACACACACACACACACACACACACACACACACACACACACACACACACACACAC